>JASSUY010027855.1:0-53275 GCA_032466535.1 Forpus xanthops | reverse complement strand
AGGCCAGGTTGGACATAGCCTTGGGTGACATGGTTTAGTGGGAGGTGTCCCTGCCCATGGCAGGGGGGTTGGAACTACATGACCTTAAGGTCTTCTAACCCTAACTATTAAGATAACACAAGAAATCTAGCCATACCACTTCCAAGTTTCACCAGCCAAGGTTATCATTCTTCCTATCAACTTAGCACTTATTCTCCCTAAAGTGACACAGATTTAAGAGCAATTTGGGTGTTGAAAATCTGCAAATACTCTTGCTATGGAAGACTTGAAGAAAAAAATACAATCAAGGCCATATCATGTTTACTGATAAAATGTTAGAGGAAAATAAGGTTTTTCTCTAACATGAAAAAGAAGTGGTTGAACTCCCTCTAAAATTCCTCCACCCTCTGGATTCCACAGCACCTGCCTCACGCTAAAGCCAAAAGTTGGAGCAGACCCATGCCTACAATTGCTTTCTCCTAAAACAGATTAGCAGGGAAAGGCTACAGCCACAGATCCAGGGAGACAGAAGAAGAGTTCAGATTAACACAAAACAACTCCATTATATAAAACCGCACATAAGTGATTCAACAAAAAGACAACTTCTCCAGCAGCACTATTTTAAGGAGTTCCTCCCCCTTCCTACCTCCCCATTCCTAAGACTCTCATTCCCACCCCAGCACCACAGGTTTTCTTTGGGTTCTTCAGATTGGACTGGTTCCTTCAACCATCTCATTATACATCCCCACTGTTATAGTGGCATAACCAACAGACAGATAACAGAGAGGAGAGAGCATACTGCAATGTCAGAGCAAACAGTTAAAAGCTTAAGTTTGGTTTTGGGTTGATTTTTTTTTTTTTTTTTTTGTAAATTCCTGTATTACTAAGCCTTGGCCTGAAACACTTCAATTGTTTGACTCTCACCAGCCTCCCCCCACAGAGTCAATCAAGCCTTCCAGAAGGTCTCCTTCCATGACAAGTTTATGCATATAAGGTGATGAAACTTATAATACACCTCAGTTAAATGTCTGAAACTATATGGTACAAACTCAGGCCACTGTAACCACCAAACAAGATACTGTACCCTGTCACTTCAACTCCACACTCCTAAGTTCTGCTGCCAAAGGCTACTACAACAGTAGTCAGGCCACACCGCAGTCACAAAATTAACTCGAATGAGCTTAAGGAGCTCACAAAAATTAACAAGCTACAACTGCAGATGTTCTCACAACTAGGGTCTAAAGCTTTCTCCACCTCCAAGAGATTTCAGCATCACCACAGCAATAGTGTCAGGCAGCAACTGAGGCTGTTGATGGAGACACCTTGAAAACTGATGGACACAGTTCCTCCTGCATATATTCCACCTAGTATCTAGAGCATATGCCCTGAAGAAAGTCAGCAATTGAAAACAAAGAGGAGGGATGAAATCCCTGTCAAAGGATAAACACCTTTATAAATACAGATTAGCGGAGGATAACGAAGCTGCTGCATTCTGGACATAACAACAGTGGGGAGAAAACAAAGAACAAAAACAAATCCAGAAGACTCTACTGTTTCTTCCTCCATCCTGCCTCCTCTCAAGAGGCTACAAAAAGGACAATTAACATAAACCATACATGATGGATTATAATCATTCCATAATGCTAATGCATTTCTAGAGTTTTATTGCAAGATGACCAGATACCGTTTTCTCTCATGTTCTAAACCATCCAAACGTTCTATGAAACACTGGAAGGTTTGCTCCCTTCTTCCAGCTAGAAAGGTGACAACAAAGTTGAGTCATTGACTTTCCCCTTGAGAATTGCTCCTGCTTTAAATTTTACTCTTGCCAACGAAACGGGCAAAAAGATCTTGCTCCTTAGCTTATTTCTGAAGAACAACATCCATATGAAGCTAATTAGGGCAGTTTTCATGAGTAAACACAGCCTAACAACAGCTTTATAAACACTACAGTTCTGCGGAGAAGCAAGAAACTTTACTTCCTAATTCCTCCTCCTGTACATGTTTAGGAGCTTCTTGACCCTGTTGTCGTTAAACCAAGAGATGCATTTTCTTCCAGTGAGTCTAAGATTCACTCAAATCATCTTTTTTCCACCAACTCTGAGATGTTTTTAGTAGGCTGCAGAGTGTACATACAGTTACCCACCTCTCCCCCCTTGCCACTTTCAGCAGCTCTGTTATATATCCACACCTCTTTGGTTTTCCAAAATTCCACCTTTCAAACAGAGCAAGCTACTTCCCTGCAAGGTAAAACTACAAGGAAACAAATACATTACAAGCCTAATTTCCATATCCAAATTGCAAGATACATTAATCAAAAAAACATGTACTCAACTGAGCAGTTTTCAAGAAAGAAAAGCTGTTTTGTCTCTGATAACTGGAATATGAGCAGATACCAAATGCAGAAAAGGCCGAAGATAGCAAATGTAGAAAAATACCCCAGAACAAAAGGGAGTAAGACCAGAAGGCAAGATCATCCCATTGCTCCCCAATAGCAGTAAATGTGACGCAGCTCAAGTCAGAAGTGCACAGATGCAGAACACCACACTGCAGAGGAAGCCCCTGAGTCAACATCAAAGCCAATCCACAACCACAGCTCCCAGTGAAGTTCTCTTTATGCACCCTTACAGGAAATGCAAGACTAAGAAAGGCAAAGCAAGACTCTTTCTCCATTACAATGCAGTGATTTGGAGAGAAGCTGAACATGGGTAGCACAATTCAGGTTTTTTTTTCATGCAAAATAAATAGCTGTCACTTTGGAGAAGTTCTCAATTATGCCTCTGCTACTTCCACTCTCCTGCATTACAGAAGAGAATCTGCCACTCATTCACCAATGCCCGGATATACAAAGACAATCTGCTACCACCTTCTGTAGCAATTCTGCCCAACTCATTTCACTCACTGCTTGCTAGGTGCTATGCTACTTTTCCAGACCTATGCAGAAGATCAGGTAGCAATACACACAAGATATGGTTAGGATCAAGACGATCAGAAAATCTGATGTCTGCAATATATTCATGCAAGCATGTTGGAGAAGGAGGAGAGTGGAAACCTCCTCACTTCCACATGCATGAAGAAGGAAAACTTTAGGGGCAAACCAAACTGTACACCAAATGACTTTGCTTGTACACCCCCCCACCAGGCAAGAAAAGAAACAAAAGACATGGTAATATAGAATTACTGAATCATTTAGATTGGAAAAGACCTATAAGATCAAGTCTAAACACTACCCCAAGCATCACATCTACATGTCAACCCTTCCAATAAGAAAATGTTTCCTAATATCCCATCTAAACCTCCCCAGCAGAACTTGAGGCCATTTCCTCTCATCCCATCATTTGTTACTTGAGAGAAGAGATCAACATCCACCTCACTGCAACATCTTTTCAGACAGTTGTAGAGTGCGATAAGGTCCCCCAAACCTTCTCTTCTGCAGATTAAACATCCCCACTGCCCCCAGCCGTTCCTCATCACACTTGTGCTCCAGACCCTTCACAGCTTCATTGCCCTTCTCTGGACCCACTCCTGCACCTCAATGTCTTTCTTGTAGTGAGGAGCCCAGAACTGAACACAGTGTTTGAGGCGCAGTGCCCAGTAGAGGGGGAGGATCACTGCCCTGGCCCTGCTGCCATACTAGGGCTGATACAGGCCAGGATGCTGTTGCCCTTCTTGGCTGCCTGGGCGCAAGCTCGCTCATGCTCAGCTCTGTCAATCCGTACTCCCAAGTCCTTTTCCACAAGCAGTTTTCCAGCTTGGAGCATTGCATGGGGTCGTTGTAACCCGATTCGGCCTGGCCCCCTCCCGGTTCACAGTGCCCCAAATGGCGGCCGGGCCGCGCAGTGTCAACGGTCGCCGCGAGGTGGCGCTACGGCAGCGCGTACTGCAGCGCGTACGGCAGGGCAGGCAGGCGCTCCGCCGGGGCAGGCAGCAGGCACAGCGCCCTCCGGGGCCCGGGCGGCCCTGCTGCCCGGACTTACATTAGAGCAGCGGCGGCGGTGCGGGAGCGGAGCGGGCGGGAGCTGGAGGCGAGGTGGCGAGTGTAGTCTGAGCCGTGACGGCGACTGCGGCCTAGGGCTGGCTGAGGGGAGGGGGTGATTCCGACCCTTCCCAGTGGAGGCGAGAGGCGGGCAGCGGGGCACCTACGCCTTTTTCTTCCCACCCCGCCTCCCGAGGCGAGCGCGGTGAGGCGTGCTGTGCCGTTATCGTCCTCCGGGGAGGCGAACGGAGAGGCCGCACGGTCACCTGGACGCGGCCCATCCCCGAGCAGACATCCGCCGTACGCCCGCGCCCCTGAGGCGACAGCGGCTCCGGGGGCCCGCGCTCTCACCGGCTGCCCGCCTGGAGCTGGGGGGGGAGCTGAAGCCCGCTCATCCCCACCGAAGAGGCCGCTCGGCTCCCTCGGAGGGTGTGTGGGGTGGGAGGGGGGCGAGGGCTTTTTTTTTTTTCCGGCTCCTTTCCCCCCCTTTTTTTTTCCCTTTTTGAAAATCTTTTAAGTATATTTTCCCCCCTTCGTCCTCCCTCAGGAAGCGCTGAGGTGGGCTCGGGTGCTCCTCTCAGTCTCGGGAGGGGGTCTATGGTGATAGCACGGGGGTGGTGGGGCAGAGAGCGAGGGGCTGAGGAGGGGGCTCGCCGCCGCGCCCGCTGAGGAGGAAGAGGCGAGGCACCATTTGCTGCTCCCTGCCCCAGCCATGGAGAACGCTCACACAAAGACTGTGGAGGAAGTTTTGGCTTATTTCGGCGTCAACGAAAGCACTGGGCTCAGCCTGGAGCAAGTCAAGAAGCTGAAGGAGAAATGGGGTTCCAATGGTAGGTGAACCGGCCCGCGCCGCCGTCTCCCCCCGCCGCGGGGATGCTGTCGCTGGCACTCGTCGTCTTCCCCCTCTCCTCTCTGCTTTTCCATCCCGTGCCTGTTTTAAGCACATCCCTCCCCGGGCCCGGTTTCGAGGCCTAAATGTGTGTGTTTTTGCGAAGCCAGCATCTCTTACAGGACCCGGAATAGGAGCGAGGGAGAGAAGATGGCTGACTTGAACTCCACCTCGTGGGTTTCTTTCATACCCCGAGCTCATAGGGCTGCTTCGGGAAAGGAGGATGTCACCTCCGTTTCCTTTCACCTTAACGCTGGGAAATATTATTCCAGTTTGAAATGAAGCCCTGTGGGTTGTTTGGTTATGATTTTAATGTGGGTTTTGTCCGTCTTGACCTTCATTTTCCCCTGCTTTTCAGTGCTTTTCCGTCCTTTATTTTGCATTCTTCTCTCGAGTCGGGGCACAGAATTCAGCCGATATTCCTTTTTTTACTTTAATCGTTAGTGCTTGGCTTTCCCCTTCCCTTTTGAACTCCGGTGCCATTGTACTAAACCAAAAAGCTAGGAGAAAATTACACGGTGGGGATTTTTTTTAGCTTTAACACTGCCTTTTTTCCTCTTGGAATTACTAAATGCAATTGTAAGGAAATGGAAGGGAGAGCAGAAATAAGAAAATGCCCTTAAAATGGAGGAAAGAATCTGAAATATCTTTAGACGAGTTTATTGTTTGGTTCTTTTTTTAAGTGAATGTGGAGGAAAACCTTTGTCAGAAAGCGTTTGAAAAGCGTTTTGAGCCTTTGACCCTTTGTGTGCAGCAACAGTGCAAGTCCCACAGCTGGCTGGAGTGATGACTTGGCTGAATTGTAACCCTTGGCACATTCCGGCTAACCTCTAAGTGTGTTAAAATGAAAACCCATCAGGCCTATTCAGATGCTTTAATGAAAAGAGCCACCTTAATGAGGTTTTCAGTATGTCTGTCAAATCCAACCCAGTTGAGTGCAAACCAGGGACGATATCTAGTGGATGCCTTGCAATGCTCTCTCTAATGTGTTTCTCCAATGATCTTTTTTCTTTGACATGCTTCCTGGAAAAATCTTCCACTGACAGAGTTACCAGCAGAGGAAGGTAAGTGTGTTCATGAAATCTGCTTTTTCTTGTTGATAATTCATCATCTTTTAAAGGTACGTAACTAAACGGCTTTGTTACATATTGCAGGAAAAACCTTACTTGAGCTTGTGATTGAACAGTTTGAAGACTTACTAGTTAGAATTCTGTTGCTGGCAGCTTGCATATCTTTTGTAAGTATGATTCTTTTTATTTCATAGGCTTATGTATTGCAGAATGACAATGTATAGGAGCTGCATGTACTCAAGTTACGCTTTCTCAAAAGGTAGAAGTATAAGATACAAAGTAAATTGCTGTCTGTTAAATCAGTTGCCTTGTGCAGAGGTTTCCATGTGCTAGAAACCAAAATTTCAGGGCATCTTTCATTGCATGAGTCATAAGTACATAACCACACTTGACAGGTATTTTAAAAAGTGCTTCTCATTCAACCTGGTTTGCTTATTTGAGGTGGGATTTCCCAATGCTTTGTTGGCTTTGAAAACTAACCTTGAGTAAGTGTTTAACTGGACATTCTTCTTGCCTTTGAGTTAATCGTTATCAAGCTCAATGTATAATCATTGGAAGACATTTTTGGATGCAGTGCAGACTGTAAATAGAATTTACATGGTGAATATTCCAGTTGCCTTCCCTTCCTGATAATAGCAAGGTGACAGTTGTTGCTTTTGACAGTGACAAGAATGATGACGGCTGTGATGGCACCATTGTTGACCAAATTTGGTAACTGACCTTTGAATAGTCCAGTCATTTAAATGGACATCTTGCTTTACATACAGGATTAAAAGAATAAGAACAACTTTTAAAAAAGCATTTTTATGCAGTCCTTTTACCTTATGTGTAAAGGGAATGTGTTTGCTACAGAACTGAGAAGGAAGATACAGGCTGAGTATAGAAGGAAGAGGAAGGCTCTATGTCCTGGGGAGCTGGACAACAGAAACAGAACTGTGCAGAGCATTTAATTGTTTAGGTAGGAATAATAGTTTATAGTAGACTTTGCCCTGGAGTTGTAATTAACTACTTTAGAAAAAGTGAGGGGAGTGGAAATTGCAGTGACCCTTTAGCTGAGGGCAAACTAATTAGGATGGTCAGAGGAGAATGTGCTCTGGAGCTGTTCTGTTTGATGGGGGAGGGTTGCTCTGTTGTGACTGCTGCAGCACACACTGTATTGCTCTTCCACCAAAAGAGGCTTCAGCTGTCCTCACGCTGACACTTCTCAAAGTGCATTGGGTTTTGGTACGCATGTACCATCACCAGTTGAGTGTTGGTCGGGACTGTGGAGACAGATGTACTTTACTCACTCTTCTGTTTCATGGGGAGTAAATGAGGCTGGCTGTAGACAATTGAATGAACAGATAATTCAGAAGCTTTTTTTCCCCCCTCTTTCCCATTTTTCCCTCCCAGAGGGTAAGAAGGGGATGTATTTCTGTACCTGAAGAGGTGTGACTTTCGTGTCATGAGATAAATGACAGCGCAGAAGTTTGTTAGCCTTTCATACCAAAGTACATTATGTGGTTTTATTACAGCCAAATAAGTGGATAATCAAATTCACCAAATTTTAAGCTTTTATTGTTGAATCTGAGTGAGTACAATATCAGACTGACAGAGGTCATAGAACATACACTGCCAAGCCCTCTTTGAAAACTAGATTAGTATCTGGATTCAGATTCTTTTTTCAGTATGCTTAATTTTACTATCTAATTAAGAGGAGGCTGTATTTTAATGGTGTGTGGGATAGATCTGGGTTTTGTGCAACTGGCATGGTATATGACCTTGGGCTACTGCTCTGTCTTTTCTGTCTCCTATTTGAGAGCTACAGATACCCACTATAAATTGATGTTAGTAGTGAAGATTTTCTTTCGATGAAATGTTAATAAAGATACAATTTTAGTACTTTAAAAAAGAAACTTTTCTGATTATTTCTGCCTTTTTACTTGCTCAGAAGGTGATAATTTATCGCCTGTATGCGAAAGAGCGTCTTGAGGTGTATAGATCAGTGTTGTTTTGCACTGTGGAAGCTTTTTTGGTGACTGCGATCATAAATGGTACTAGATTTTTTTACTTTTGTAGTAACTGCACAGAAAAAGCCATTTTTAACAGAGATCAGCATTAGTTTTTTTGTGCAGAAACATCCCCTTTTACATACAACATAAACTTCTTTGTTCGAAGTGCCTTTTGTGTCCTCTGCTCCCAAACCCCTTGTCAGGTATGTGTCAGTAAAATAAATCAGACTAACAGCTGAATCTCTTGTCACCCTGACTGATTGGAGGGGTCATATGCTGTGTGTTTGTTGGCTGTAGATCCTGTGTTCCAAGTCGGAACTGCTGTTACAGATGTGTCTAGTTAGTAAAAACCTTAAGTATGGCTTTTGAAGAGAAACCATGTAAATAATATCTTATAGTAAGTAGATCTATGTATGGGCTTGGACTTTGTGTTCTATGAAGCCTATGCAGAAGTAAACCTGTAGAGTATCTCAGCGGTTCAAGGGCCTTCACAGCCTGACTCTACATGCAAGTAAGAGGATGTTTAATTTTCCATGAGCTATGGCTTTTAATTCTTGCTGCTTGTGTAGCAGGTACCCAGATCTATGCTGTTTACATAAAAGAACAGCTTTCTTTGCTGTGTAAATGATAAGTTGCAAGATGTTAATGGTGCGTCTGATGTAAAGATTTTCTTTGGTGAGGAATATATGCTTTAAAGAGTGATTGTATGCTTAACTGTGCAACCTTATCTTTGGACTTCACATGGAGTGAATTTTCTTCTACAAGATGCAGCATAGACTACAAGCTTCACTTGAACCTGAAGAATTAACAGAGCATCCTAAGAGCATTGTGATTGTTCTGGGAATGTTTTCTAGTAGTGGATATCCATGTTTAGATTAAAACAATATATTGTGATTTAGTCCAGAGATGATTATAGCCTGTAAACTAGCAGGAGTGTAATCTAATCTGTGCTAGAAGGTGAGCAAAGCTACTTTTAGAGGAAGTAAGATGTGCCAGCAAAAATGTGCAGGCTTTGCCCTGAAATCACCCCAAAACCTACCTGTTAAGGTCAGTAGCAACGAGCATGTGGTGCAAGATAAAGATTGCTGTGGAACATTACACTGACATGCTTTCAGCTAAACTCAGATTACTTAATAGCAGCTGAGATACCAGCTCACGGGGAGGGGTGATTAAAACTGTGAGAAGAGATTATGATTCCATTTTACTTTGTAGAAATCAGACTGTGGGTGCTATGTATCTTTTTCATTTCCTTATTGTTACACTAAACACAGGAATGTGTTTCTTTTCAGAAATCCCCAGTAGCATATATCTGATGGGTACTATTAATCTGCTAACCTGGTAAAATTCTTGTACCTACCTGTGTGGTCAAACTGTCTTAGCTTTGTTTTTTGATTATTTCCTTTTTTTTTTTTTTCTCCTCTCCTTGGGTAGCAAATAAAATCTTTACTGAAAATTAACCTAAAACTGGGATTTTTTTTCTATAATAGTTCCTGGTGTTGAGTATAATTGTCATTTAACAAGTGTCAGGACTACTGAAATAGTTTGCAACTGCTTAATTTTAAGCTAACATGTATCAAAAAGAGAAGACACTGAAAGAGAGGTTCTGAGTGTAGTAGTTTTTACTCTATCCAAAATATACTAAATCTCAATTCACAGTAACCTGTGAGAAGAAAGCTCTTAAAACCAGTCCATAGTTTTGCGTGACCTTTAATTAGTCCAGGGCTCCTTTCTGTTAGAATGAGGTCTTGCTCGCCCAGCCAGCTTCTAAGTTTCCATTGTCCAAAGGAAAACCAAACAAATATCCTTGTTATGTTGCTGACAACAAACTGTTTGCTTTTCTTCTGTTAGTGACAAGTGGGTACAGCCTGCTGGGCAACCCAGCTCTATCTTGAAACTCCCATTCTTTAATTCTGTTTGCTACTTAATCATAAGTAGCCATCTGAGGCAGCTTGCCTCCATAGCTTACCTGAGAATACAGATAATTACCTTGTAGAAATGCAGAAAGCTGTAAGGACACTGCTGTTCTAGCTGTTTGCATCAGTAGCCATCTCACTGGTGGCTGCCTTCTGCATTGTACCTCTGTCCCCTTTTTACCCATAACCATGAAAACTTCAGTGCCATTTGCCTGTCATTGTGTATAGTATCTTGCAGGTTAGCCCCATTAGGCTCTGATTAAAATAGACTTCTGCAAGCCATAGCTCTAGCAACCCTGAAGCAAATATGCTGAATGAAAGCTGTGGCTGACATTGGCTGCTCGTATGGGACTTTTTATGTCTTGCTATTAGTTTCTCCTTATGTTTTCAGACTTGTATTTCTCTTGAGCAATTATCTTACTGTTTCCCCACTAGCCACTCTTTTAAGCTTCTTAAATGCATGCTAACTTTACTTACTGGCCATACTGTCTGAACAGTACATTGGAGGTCAATGACCTGGAAATGAAGCTGTTCTTCTGCATGCGAATATTAAAGTGATAAGGGCAGAAATATGATGGGGCCCTTCTGAGTAGTAGTCAAATAAAAGATCTCTTGCTGTAAACCTCTCCAGGGTCTTCAAAGTGTTGTGGTGGAAACTTTGACAAGGACTCTGTGCCTTTGACAAGAGTTGTCTGGTCTCTACCAGGCTTCAGCATATGACCTGTTGTTACTAGAAACGCCTAGTTAAATACTTGTGTTCCTTGTTCTGCTTTTTCTTTGGGGTTTACTGTGGTTTTGTTTTTACTTCAGGCTACTATAAAATAATAAACCTCATCTGTTACAGTAGTACATATTATATATCACTAGTATCGTAAATGTAATGTTAATATAGCTGTAATCTGCTATGACAGACCCAAGAACTCATAATGTATTCTGTTATTTCTGTGACTGTATTTACTAAAACATTCTAGAACTAGAGCTTAGGTCATTCCACTGCTAGTAATTGTGTGAAAACCTTTTAGGGGAGAAATGTGTGTTGCTGCCTTCCAGCAGATTGGCAATTTTGCTGAAAAAAACCCAAACCACAAAGATCTAAACTATCAGATCAGTACTGTCAGGATCTGTGAGCTGAGTTCATGTGCTCTTTTTGAAATAAGGGCTTATTGAAAGAAAAGATCCCTTGAAAACTTAATTTTGATTCTCCTTGACATACTTGGATCTTGCTGTCCTTGTACCTACTTTCCCTAGCTCTTACAGTTGCAGGTTTTCTTAGTGTTATTTTACAAAACACATAGTCTTCAATCTTGAAGGGATTATGTTTTAGCATTGTATAAAGCGGATGTTTTATTGCAGGTGCCTTATAGGTGCCTGCTGTGTTGCAGACATTGCAATGATCAAATTTACTTACTTTGTTGGAAGCAAAATAGGCTCTGCAGAGTTCCAATAAAGAAAGGGAGGGGAGAAACGGATACTAAGCAGCTTTTCTGATGTCAGTGTGTGACCTTGTTATATGCTAAGGAAACCGGAAATGTACCATTAGCCTTTCGTGTAGCTACATGGGAGGCAGCAGTGCTGGTGCAGAATAAAAGCTGACCATGAAATAAAGGGTTATATATGGAGTGAAGACTACAGTGTAGACTGTATGACTGCTCTAGCAGGTCAAATAGCTACAGTTGTAACTGGGGATTGGAGGTAAGTGGTGTGGGAGGAGGGAAGAAATACCGAGGTGGAGAGTGTAAGAGATCCTAATTAAATCCCTTCTCCAGAGGGATTACACAGACCCTTAACATGTTGTGTTGCCAGTTGGAAAGTTTCAATCTTATTAATCATAACCTGGATCTTACAAGTTTATCCTTTTTGTAATAAAAATCTGTTATTGCGTTGCAATTGCTTGACAGTCTGTTTTCTGCTTGAGGCTTTCATGCTGCTGCTCCTTCCTTTTAACATCCTGGAGTGCTTCACAATTGAGCAATAGCTCTGAGCAGCATGTTGGTGGAATTATGGCGCTCGCTTTAGTAACGGTTTGCTCGCTGCAGTCTTCTAGTGATTCAGAGTGCTGTTGCCTGACTACCAGCCCTAATTATCTCAACACATCGTTCCTATTTACTGTCACTTTCCAGGCTTCCTGTTGCTCAACATGTTCACGAAAAAGCTCTTCCTCTCTGGTCATATAAGTTTGACTTTTGGTAGTGACAGAACACTGTGTGTGCCCTGACACATCCTCATTCAAGTCAGGTGAATGGCAGAAGGATAAAACTAGAGTGTAATTCTAGAACAAAAGAACTAAAATAAAACATGTGGAGCCTTTCAAGAAAGATTCTCTTCCTCCTTTTCCCCTGCATATTGCCAGCTCATTCATGAACTGCAGAACTACACCTTGGAAGACTGAGGGGTTTCCAGGATTACTGAACTGAAACTTACTGGGTCTCAAGTTTGCGAAGTGCCTGTGTAAATCGTTTAGTAATTTAAATCATTGCGTTTCTCTTCCAGGTCCTGGCTTGGTTTGAAGAAGGTGAAGAAACAATCACAGCATTTGTAGAGCCTTTTGTAATCTTACTCATCTTAGTAGCTAATGCAATTGTGGGAGTATGGCAGGTATGCAGCTATTTTTACAATGTTAAATCTCAAATGCTTGGGGTTTTCTTGGTTGAGGAGAAAGGACCATACAGTGTAGTGTCAGATGCTTCATACAGTGCAAGTAATCTGTGTTACTAACTTCAGATTCCTGAGAGTCAACATACCATAAAACTTGTGCACAGAAAGTGTTGACTTAAAGGTAAAATGAAAGCTGCAGAAGTAGTGCCGAAAAGGCAAAGTGCCTGTCAGTATGTTTGGCCCCACACTGGTGAACGCATGGATGGGGTAGTCCAGAATGAAGGAAGTAAGTTAAATCTTGCAGAGCCAAAAACCAATCAATTGGATCAGCTTGCAAGAAAGGGGGGGTTGTCTCAATTAAGGAACAAAGGATGCAACACCTGTAAGCTAGTATAGAATTGTAGAGTAGTTTGGATCATCTAATTCCACCCCCCCACCATGGCAGGGACTCCTCCCACTAAACCATGTCACCCAAGGCTCTATCCAGCTTGGCCCTGAACACCACCAGGGATTCAGTATTCACAGCTTCCCTGGGCAATCTATTCCAATACCTTACCACCCTTACAGTAAAGAATTTCTTCCTCAGGTCCAATCTAAACATCCCCTGTTGAAGTCTGAACCTGTTACCCCTTGTCCTCTCACTACAGTCCCTCATGAAGAGTCCCTCCCCAGCATCCCTATAGGCCCCCTTCAGATATTGGAAGGCTGCTATGAGGTCTCCACGCAGCCTTCTCTTCTCCAGGCTGAACAGCCCCAACTTTCTCAGCCTGTCTGCATAGGGGAGGTGCTCCAGTCCCCTGATCATCCTTGTAGTCCTCCTCTGGACTTGTGCCAGCAGTTCCATGTTCCTTTTATGTTGAGGACACCAGAACTGCACACAATACTCCAAGTGAGGCTTCACAAGAGCAGAGGGGCAGGATCACTTCCCTCATTCTGCTGGTTACGCTCCTTTTGATCCTTCTGATGTTTCTTCCCTTGCCTCTTGAGATAAGTGCTATATATTAGTAACATAGTGTTAATTCTTCCTATTCAATTACTATTGTACTTACTAAATGTACATCACAAGGCTGTGTATCTGTCAAAAGGCAGAATCTTCTTCCGAAAACATCTACACACTGTAAAATTGCTCCTTCATTATCAGCTGTGGTATCAATCATGGCTTTTTATAAGTCATACAGGCAGTAATACATACAGATTTTTCAGGGTGATTTAAGTTCTTTGCAAGGTTGGTTTTGGCGGCTGATTGCCTGGTGTTAATGTGGTAGTTACTTACTCTTTTAGCACATCAGGTTTCATGCTTAAAATGTGAACCTGTCAAAAACCAAGTTATGAGGAGGAGCCCTGTTAACAGGTTAAAACATGTTAGAGAGGAGCCTACATACTGCAAGCCACCAGGAAGGGCAGCAAGTGGCATTGCTGTGCATTCCTGTGCTCTGTTCTATGCTAGCCCAAGAAAGCTGCCTCACTTGTGCACAAGAAGATTAACCCTGGAAAAACTCCATTGTTATCAGCTTGCTGTGCAGCTGCTAGTTCTGGTATGGAGGGAAGAGGTAAAGTCAATCAGGAGCTGACAGCGTTACCATTTCTCTTTTCCAAAGTGTCATTTTCCATTCAAATCTTTATAAAGTAATTGTGCAAGAATTAATCTGTAACTTGAAACTTTGAGTTACAGTTCTGCATGTAGTAACCTTAAATATGAAATGTAAGGTAAAGCTCTCAATATATTTTGAGGATTTTCTTTTGTAGTTATATACCTTGTAGGAAATAACCAGTCTTTCTTTTCAGATGTGATAGTGTACAAAGAATACATATGTATGTATATATACATGCAGTGAACAGAATTGTGAAACAATTGCTGTACAGCTTAAATGACTCACTCCCTTGTCTTAATGGGCATGGAAAATAAGTCTCAGTACATAGTCTCCACCCATAAGTGTATCTGTTTCTGCAGGTACTGGATGTGAGCAACTGAGTCATTGCCTTAGATCTGCCCTCCTCAACCTTTCCTCTCACGTGCACTTTTCCCAAAGTGCCCTCTGTTAGTACTTCAGTGATGGGCCAGATAGCCTTAAATACCCAAACATCAGACAACAAACTGAACAAAGGGATATAGTCTAACACACTGACCTGCTGTCCCAGCTGAATCATAGCATTGTTCAGGTTGGGAAAGACCTTTAAGATCTTTGAGTCCAGCCCCTAGCTCAGCACTGCCAGTTCCACACTAAACAGTGTCCCTGAGTGCCACATCTGCATGTCTTTTCAACATCTCTAGGGATGTGGTGATTCAACCACTTGCCTGGGCAGTCTGTGCCAGTGCTTGACAATCCTTCTGGTGAAGAAATTTCTCCTAATGTCCAATCTAAACTTGCCTTGGTGCAACTTTAAGGCTGTTGCTTTTTGTCCTATCACTTCTTACCTGGGACAAGAGACCAACACCTGCCTCACTGCAACCTCCTTACAAGTGCAACCCTTGATTTCTATAAGTAAGTAAAAATCAGTACTGTTAGTCCACTCCAGTCTTGAGTCTGAGCTGCTTCAGCTGATAAACTGCACCTGAGACAAGATGATACCCATGAGCCTTATTTCTGCTTGATGCTTTTTTTTTTCCATGTCAGAAAGCATCCATATGTGGCATAGAACTTTTTGTGTGGCCTCCCAGTTACAAGACACAGCAGATATTATTGATGGGAAATGCTGCAGGGTTTGAATGAACAACTTCTAGATTGTAAATGCCCTCTAATATCTGAATTATGTTGTAATTATTTCCATTCAGCAACTTCATAAGGGGAGAGGTCGCATAATTTTCCGTATTAATAAATGTAACTGAGCTGAGGCGCCAGTATTCATATAATAATGCATTTGAAAAAACAGATCTGCCACATGTATTTTTCCTTGAGGGCTTTTAAAATTGCATATTTTTTGTCTTTTAGGAAAGAAATGCTGAAAATGCTATTGAAGCTCTTAAAGAATATGAACCAGAAATGGGCAAAGTGTATCGACAAGACCGAAAAAGTGTACAGAGGATTAAAGCAAGAGACATTGTCCCAGGTGATATTGTCGAAGTGGCAGGTAAGACTCATTTCTGTACTGGGTGTGTGTATTAGCTTAGCAGTGTAAAACTGTTGTGGGGGCCTTATCTTAATGATTTGAGGCCCTGTGGGGGGAGTTTTCAAAGACACCTAAGTATGTGCTTTCACTTAAGAACAGTCTTGCCTCTCTTCATCTGTAATTACCTTAAATGTGCATTTGTACTGAGGGAATTGTTTTTCAAATTGCCACTTAGTTTAATTGGTAGGTGTAAAAGCAAAGCATCTTAATTGGAGCACAGGTTTAACACTTGTCAGGGCTCTTTTCTAAAGTCTGGTTTCAGAGTGCCTTAACTTACCTGTTTTCTATCACAAAATACTCTTTTTCCTTGCTTTTAAATATGTTCAGTTTCCTCAGGATCTGGTATGTAAAGATACTGGTTTTAGTCACGCTCTGCTCTTTGTCTAAGGAAAGATAAGGTTTATTCCAACTCTGACGCTTGTGGTAGGAGTGCCTTTCAAATTCTCTTGCAGATGTCTTCATCAGTCCTCTCAGCCAGTATGACTAGCATGTGACATCATTGTTTCCTCATTTTTCATAATTCTTTATTGCTTCTTTTGCCTATGGCTGTGTAGGAGACCACAAATAGAGAACTGTACAAAGTAGAGCTTCCTGTTTCTCCAGTGTAAGCATTTGACGTGCCAGTCTTAAAAGACTGGACTATTGCATTCAGCTTTCTAATAACTTAGATTTGCCCTAAGGGGTATATTTTTATTTGGAAGAAGCGCAGAAACAGAAGTATTGTATACTGGCAGCTAACCCCCCTTCATTTTGGTGATAATGCTGTACCAATAACTTCTTTTAAACTGAGCTGTCAGTGACTTTAATGTTTCCTGTTCTTTACCAGGTAAAACTAGGTGATTCTCTTAGAGTGTCAGGACTGATTGCATACTCATGTTTTGTAGGTCATTATCAACTGTTGAGTGATTGTTCCTTTGGGAACAATTTAGGATGTACATCACATTTGCGCTAGTGTCACTTTGCTTTTAGAGGTGGTAGCTGTCTCAAGAGGAGATAAAAGATATACCGTTAAACTTGACTATCCTCCTATTTTAATTAGCAGACAGAGAGAGTACGCACTCAAAATGAAGTTGGTGTTGGCTCTCTGCCCAGCTTTCATTTCTTGAGAGACTTTAACGTTCACTGAGCCCTGTCTGGAGCCTCAGTTTTGTGCATAGGATGATTTAAGCCGCAGCAGCCATGGCTGTGATAGTTCAAAGCGTAAATCTCATGAAGGCTGAAGCTACTTTCCTCTTAGGATCTGTTGGTGAGGAACAAGTACAAATACAAAGTGCTGATAGCTGAAATAAAGGGTGAATTGTGATGCCTTGTCACTTACTCAGCTGTTTTGACTCACTATTGCTGCACTGTACAATCAAATCTGTGAGTTCTGCTATGAGATTTGGTTTCGGCAGCTGAACTTTTTTGTGTCCTTTTTGAGGCAAACAGAACTGTATAAATTACAGATTGTGCAGTAAATGTCTAGTCCAAGTCTTCATCTTGTTTTTAAATGTCAGCAATAGAATGGTACTTTTGGAAGCAGTTTATGTCCTGGGAATACATTGGGGTTGTTTTTCCTGTACTTTAAAGCCGTATTGGTAAATTGCAAAGTGATGACTGTGTATTTTGGGCTGATTTGGGGTATCTCACTAAGGAAAAATGCTGGATTTTGCTGCTCTCATAGGTGTCTAGAGCAGAGAAAGATTTCTGCTTGATTCTTGCCATTTTGGAAGAGATAAAGGGCAAACTTAAAAGCTAGTATTCTCATGTTGGGAAACAAATTTTACCCAGCTTCTATGTCTATCCTGTATGGTAGGTGGTCTGGCTTGTGGATTGGCTGTAGATGCTCATGCTGGTTAAAATATTCTGCCTTGGGGATGATGATACAACAGTTTATCTTAAGCTCTCAGTATATTTTTCTTGCATTGACAAATATGATCAACTGCAGCTTTAAGTGAAGGTACCTTAAGTATAAGTCATGTAGATGTTCAAACAGAAGTCCTTCAGTATAATATGAGCTCTGATACAAGTTAGAATTTACTGTTTCAGTAGCAAGACAATGATGATATTTTAATTGCAATCAAGCTCATAAAAGCCACCAAGCAAGTAGAGGAGAGCAAGACACTATGTACCAGTGTTAGTGTCAAGACCTGAAGGTGAGAGAGACTGTGTGCATGCCTCTGCCTCAAGTGCAAGAGTACTGCGATGGCCTTTGACATGGTGTTTGCAAAAAGATGACCATGTAGGGAAGTGACAGAGCACTTCATACTGGGATACATATCTGGGTATGGAATTCTAGGCAAAGTGCCAATGACATTTGTGTGTCCAGGCAAGTATCTTTCAACTGAGTGGCATAAATAACCAGGTGATAGGTTTCTCCCCTATGCTGATACCTAATTTTGAACAACTTTGTACAGATCTTCCGTTACAACGTAGTTGTATTTAACATTATAACGGCTTTGTTAATTTGAAGTAGCTATATGAGGGCTTGACAGAGAAATAAGTCTTTGTTGCAGGAACTGGTAGATTGAAAATGGGGGAATGCATTTGCCTCTTTACATTGCAAGAGTTTCCTGAGAATAGGTAGCATTGAACCATTTCCAAAATCATTTGATATTTTCAGTAGTTTTGAACCCATTAAAGGTAATCTGGTTAGTTTAACATAAGCCAAAGACAGCGCAATAATGGTTTATGGTATTACTTTTTCTTCTGGCTCCTTATGCTCTTTGTGGAGTTTGACTGCATTCGTTATGTAGACTATTCATTCTGCCTCATGGCCTGAAATAAAGCTCCTGGAAGGTGTTGTCTTTAAGTGATCAGCTCACAAAGGAAATGAATGCAGGTTCATTTGACTAGAAGTAATAGGGAGAAACTGCAGGACTGTTTTGTCACCTTATAGTAAAGATAGAACAACCTGAATTAGAGGATTCCTCAAATGATAGATAACATAATGTCTTGCATGTCTCTTGGGGATCAGTGTGCATACAGGTAGTGCAGAACACTCAGAGCAATTACTGGTCCTTATGCCCAGTAGTTAACAAATTCAACAGAAATCCTTCAGTAAAATGCAGGCATATGAACTGACACTGTAGTCCATATTTGCCTATAGAATGTGCAGGCATGAATTTCTTAACTGTGTATGTTTGGAAGAATTTCTTCCATGTCCACTTCAGCAGAGATGCTGTAAAAGATACTGTTCTATCAACGGGAACTCTCCAGGATGAAGTTGGGATTACAGGTTTGAGCTGTGTGCCTTAAATTTGCTTGCAGACCTTTGGTGGGCATAGTTCAGAACTGTAGTGTGTGAGGGTTACTAAGCTACACTGTTTGTTTCATAGAATTGATGAACTGAAAAAAGGCCAGATGTTGTCCTCAGATGGCTTTTCAGTTTGCCCGTCTTAAATGGATTATCTTGCAGCTTAAGTTTATTGGGGGGTGCACTCTAAATTTGTAACTAGTGTCTATCTTAATAGATTAAAGAAGACCTTTGTTTTAGTTGAGGTTTTGTTTGCCTTGGTTGAAGTAACATTTTAAACAGGAATGTAAAGCAGCATGGCTTTAGTTTGCAGAAGTTGTGTATGAAGTCCAGTATACAAATTGGGATAAACGGGTTGCAAATAATTTTGTTTTAAAGAAGCACATTTTGGAACAGAAACTCTTGACACTTCCATTATATTTTCTGATCTAAAATACTTTATTTTAGATACAGTATATCTGACTTTCTGTAATTTAATAAATGGATGTATATTGGTTGCAATCTGTAAGGGGCCAAACTGGAGCTGTGGTAGTTCCTCTTTTCCCTAAAGTGTTGAATGATGGTTCTTGTCATCTGCTCTTAGATCTGTAAGTAGTCAATGGCTTAAAAATACACACTGAGTTCCCACAAGCTGTTGCTTATTAAATTAGTGTTTATTCCTGAAGACTTAGCTTGAAGATTATACCTGGCATAAAGCACGCAAGAACTGCTTTCGGAGGCTTTTAATTCTAACTGCAGAGTACCTTAAGACTTTTCCTAAAACTTCCAATACTGCAGCTGGGTTTTATTGTAAGCACAGGTAGTACTGACTGGAATACTTGAACATTAAGATAATGTTCTGTTAATACCATATCACCCTGGCAAAGCAAGGCTGAAGACAACTTGCACTCGGAGTTAGCATGCACCTTCCAGGATTCTTACTACTTGTTCCTGTGTTGCCTAGATGCAACCTACCTCGGAAACAGGGCTTTGGTGTGAAGATGGCTTTGTTCTGTACTTGATCTGGCAAAAGTTAAAACTTAATTTGCCACTTTGTTCTTTCTGCTATTTTTACAGGCTGATCACAAGAGTTTTTAATCTAGAAGACAATGATATAAATAGAACCACCAATTAAAAGCTAAAGGTAGATAAATTCAGATTAGAAATAAGTGCAGACTTACAGACAGGGTCTGTTGGAACATCTTATTCAGCGTTCTGGTGCCCTCTTCAGAGACAATGATACATAAATTGTTTGTACAAAACCGGAGAAATACAATAGGAATAATTCAAGTCCTGTTCTCTGTTTAATGCAGTATATAATTTTTTTCTTATGAACACTTTTATGATGCATGTTACAGATTAAACAACAAAGAATGAGTTATTCAGATGTGTTGTTCTGTCATCCTAGCAGTAAAGGCAAATGGTGTTTTACTGGTACCGTTAAAGCTGAACGGACCACTGGTATTAGATTTCTTTTCAGAAAAAGCTGGATTTTAGTGCTTTGGAATGGAAACTCGGACTTAAAATATGCTTCATAGTCGCTCTTCTAATTTTGACAGTTTGACACTCTTAGCCTTTTATGAAGGTGTAGATAGACTCAGCCTTCCTGTTCTATAGAGCTGCTGATTTTTGGTAGCATTTTATTTATACCCTGTTCAGAAAGTGTTAAATACTTAAACTGTTACTACAGAAATAAAATGAGGTTTCTGATAGTCTAAGGAAATGAAATGCAATAGGAAGACAAGATTGTATGCATGCAAGGGGGGAAGACGGGCTAAACTGATCTTGTGTTAAGGAAGTTTAATATATAAAGCAGTTGTTCTGTGGCAGCTGTACTTCTGAATAGAAGCAGTTGTTCTGGTCAGGTGTAAGCTTTAACTATTTCTGTCCCCCAGCAGAAACAATGCTCAGTTCTGGTTGATCAAAGTATCACATCACATGTGTTACTTTAAACCTACTCATTTCAATTCTTAAACCTTAAGGTGTTGACCATACTAAATGTAGGAAGCTTCAGTTGCCTCAGTTTATTAGTAAATGTGCACACAATGGTATGTCCTCCAATTTAGAGGAAAAGAAATGTAATTTGGGCCAAGAAAGGGGACTTTGGAATAATTAACTCTTCCAAGAAGCTAAAGATCTCATTAGGAAAAGTGGATTAAATAACTGTACCCATAGTAGTATGTAATGTTGAAACAAAGGCAAGAGTTCCTAGCACTTAATGTTTTTTTGGCAAAAGAATTGTATTCGTTCTTTATCAATTTGTTCCTTTCCCTTTTAATGGTGAAACCCTATGCATAGTGTATTTTGAATCAGAAATGTTTTAATAGCAGTGTGTTAGGTTATATCTTCAGAATTCAATAGTATTTCTACCATAGCCTTATGAAATTGGAGCATCCTGATGGAGCAGAAAAAAGATCATAGTATCTTTCTAAGGCCTGGAACATGTAACAATGAACCTTAGTCTATTAAGACCTTCAAAAGGGGAGGAGTGGAATGACACAATTTCATACTTTTTCCTGACTTCCCCATTTGGTGTTTTACAGCAGATTTTTGGGGATGTTTGTAATCACTTTTGGGAACTGTTGTGTTCTTGCACTGTTCAACCATGTGTTGAAATAGTGTCCCAGTTCTTCAGTTGCCTAAAAAATAGCTACAAAATTGGACAGCAGTGGCAGAATAGCTTAGAACTGTACGGATAATCTTTATTGCTAAAGTCCAGTTCCAGCCCCAGTCTACTGATAGCAGACACAGGTTGACATTAGCTTTGGTTAATGATAAACATAAATAAGAAAGTTTTAAGTTGTATATGAGCAACCGTTCTGACTTGTGCGGCAGAAGTTACTTTGATTTACTGTGATCACTTAGATGGGCTGCTTGCAGGCATGTAACTTTCTTTGCTGAGAAGATAAATTGTTCTTGTAATGCTGTTAACATGAGGAAGCAAGACTTCCCACTTTTTTAATGTGCCTGTTTATAAACCTCCTCTTAGCAAGTGGGAGGGAGCAGAGGCAGTTAACAGAGCTGATATCGGTGTTCAAAGTACACATTTAAAGTAGTAGTTTCATTTTGAGGACTCTTGTATATCATAGTGGCTTCTTGGTGGTAAAGTTAATGCTGCTTCCTGCATCTCCTGTCACCAACAATTTTGGTTAGAGGTTGTAGAATAACATTTGAAACTTGAAAGATAAAAATGGTCTTGTAGTCTAAAGTTCTTTGTTGATACCTAGATGTAGCTAAAAATATAACAGGGACTGAAATCCACACAGCTTTAATAAGCTTATTGTGCCTCCAGCTTCACTGTTCATAGAAATGTGCTTCAGCACTTCTGCTCATCTTCCTCAGTTACTTAAACCACAGGCTGATTTAGCCTGCAACATGTCAGTAATGCATTTTGGCTGTAGAGGTCTCTCAGTGAATGTCTCAAACCATACTTTGACCAAATTCTGAAATTAAATATTTAGTAGTATTGCTGTCTTGGAAACTGTTAAAGTAAAAGAGCTGACAGTGCTCAAATGAAGTACCTAGATAATGCATTGATCATTTTAGTGACAGCTTGTCATTACATAGGGATTAACATTGCTTAATATATTCTATATTTGAAGTTGATTTGGAGACTTGAATGCTCCTCCATTTTCAAGGCAGCTTTGCGTGGTGAACAGGGCAGTTTGTGTGCTGGATTGTCCTTAAAGACTAGTTTGTGAGGAAGCCCCTTCATGGGAACTGCAATCATTTCTGCAAGTGCACACCTCCTTTGATGAGCTCTGTTGATAAGTAGGTTGTACTGTGCTTGAAATCAAACATACATATAAATTACTGTACATGCAGAGTGGAAATTGACCTGTCATATTGCCACAGCACTGGGAGGAGTAAGATAAATGTGGAGAGCTTTGACCTTGAGAAGAAATGCTAATCAGTGGGAATCTTAGTGCGATAACATCGCTATTTAGATTGCTAGCTGAAGAATCCAGGATTTCAGATATTCGATTGTCTGTGGTTTCAGTGAAAGGGTATGGCTTGCTTAAAGTAATTGACATAAACTTTGGGAATTCAAATCACAACTAAATACCCCTCCAGGCTTGATCAAGGAGTGGAAACTTCAGTATTCTGCTTCGGTACAGACTCATGCACAGTTAAATAAAATTGCTATTTAATCTGTTTTACCCTTTACAGGGACCAAGTTGTTTTAAACATTCCTTTATTGTGTACTGAATCTCAGTATAGAAATTCTAAGAGTATTCTATGCATGAATGGAAGGATTCTATGAATAAAGCTGCAATGATTTGAACCAAACCTTACTCCTGCTCTTTCAAGAAGCAGTCAATTTAATAGTTAGAAGGGCTGTTTTAATCAGTAGTTAAGTGTGTGGCTGCTCTGTGTTCTAAGGACATGTACCTTGGCAGTTTTGAAGGCAGCTTCTTTGATTTCTTCAGAGGCAGTGTAGAGATCGGGTGACTATTTAGGATTTAAAAAACCTTTGGTTAAAGTAATGAATGAAAATACTTCTGCAACTGACTTGCTATTTTAGATGTAAAACTGGGATGATATCCATTCAGACTGTAGCAGCTCTGTACTTAGCGATGTTAATACATACTCACCTTCTAATTTCTTGTCTTTCAAGTCTTGGGTCATACTTTTTCTAGTTCTATGGATTGAAATGTAATTGTATTTAAACAGCCCTCCCAGTTTCTTTCCTGTGTTGAAGCATATGGAAAAAAGCCTTCTATGTTGAGATGAGGTCTGCACTAGACAGCTCACTAAAATTTCCTGTGGGCTCCTATCTGCCATAGGATGATTTCCTACGTATATTCAGTTTCAATTATGCTCATGAAAGCATCTTCAAGACTATAAATTACGTGTTGCCAGAGCTGTTATTTTGCAAAGAGCTGCTTAAAATAGTTCTGTAACTGACCCTGATGTACAGCTTTCCTGTCAATTGGAAATGCCTTGAATATTTCACTCCAGCCTTCTCAGGGAAAGATGATGGTTGAATAATGTGTCCTATCTGAAATTGTTGAGGGTAACCTAGAAAGCTGCATATCCTAATAAATTTAACACTTCAGTTCTGGTGATTCAAACAATTCATGATGATGGTGGTAGTTTTCATGGACATACTGATGCTTTGAGTATCAGTTGTCTGCTAAAGCTGAGATATCTCCTAGTTTGAACAACTCTGAGCTGTTCAGAAGAAATAGGTTGGAAAATCACTTGTAAACTTTGCCATATATTCTGTCCAGTTACCAGAATGTTGAGAGATTATTTTTGAACAGCTTTTTTGTGCTACTGTTAAATAAATACTTACACGACCACATTTGACAATACTGTTAAGTATCTGGGTTGGCTGTAGTTTTCCAGCTGCTTTAAGTGCTTTGAGAATGTTTCTACAGATTGGCAGGGGTTACACCACACTGTGCTGAAGTATCAGCCTGTTGCTCAGTGATATCTAAAAACCAGCTGCTACTATATGTCTGCATCTAAACCTCCTCATGACATCAAGAGAGCATATCGAATAGTTTTGCCATTTTTGGTCTAGGTCACCATTTGTCTAATGCTATTTTCTCTCGCTGCTCAAGGGCATTGTGGCTTAAATTAGTTTTCACATACTATAATGATACAGAAAGGGGATTTGTGGTGATTTACTGAATCCCTTCATATACGTACAAAAATAGGTGTCTAAGTCTACAAGCAAGACTATGTAATCTTTTGCTGTTTTTAATGGTTGGGATTTCTTTGACCTTACAAGAAGTCACATGGTGCAAGTTTACTTAACGTTTGAAGCAGCTCTTAATTCTCTTCAGTGTTTTGTTGCATAGTTTTTGTGTGAATGGTTTTATGTTGTATGGCTGTAACACCACAGTGGAGTTTCTCATGGTTATTTGTTAATGTGCATTATTGCTGTTAGTTGCATAAGCAGTTCCTGCAGGAATTGCAGCTTGGTTTAATTTTACTGCAGAGACACAGGCTCCATCTACTGAGAAGATCAGCTTTTATGAGCTAGTTGTTTTCCCTTCTCTGTTTCCTTCCATTATTTTATCATAAAAAGGAAGTTGGGGCTTGAATGCATGCAGTGCTAAATTACATTAGGAATGTTTGATTATACACATTCATCAGCAATATTGACATACAGAATGTAGAACCCCCAATATGAGTCAGAAACGTGACTCTCATTAATATGCTTTAGCGCAAGTTAATTTGCATGCAGCCATTTATTCACAGTAGTCACAAAATGGTGGAGCTTTAGCTCTTAATAACTAGGAAAAGTTAGACAAGAGGAAGCAAGAAAGTGGAAGAATTCTGGGATGACAGAAATGCAGGAGCTAAACTGGCCACACAGCTCTGGCAACTGACTTCTTTACCCTCTGCCATCTTTAGGAGCATACTGTTAATGTCCTGAATCTCCTGCTGCCTTGGTATCTCAAACACCAGGATTGGAGGGTTTCGGTTTTTATTCCCTCCAGTGTTCTTTTCTGCAAAGTAAAAATATATATGACAAGATAAACATAGGAGTGCTGAGAGTATTCTAACTGGGATATGGATTGTGGTATGCTTAATAAGGGTTACTGAAAAATAAAGCTAGTGTATGACCTGAAATTAACTTCTAACTCTAGAACATCTGACAGTATTAAAGGATAACGTTAAAAGAGCAGATTTGCAGAAGCACATTATTCTCACAATTGGTGCCAAAGAAAAGAAATACAACTTCTTTTTGTTTCTACATAAATGTGAATAACATTCTGATCTTTGGAGAGCAGAGAACTTGCTTTGGGCATAGGGAAAACCACCAGATGTCTTTCCAGGACCGGTCATCCTGAAAAGGAAACTTGATGCACTTTAGCTCTGGGGTTTGGCTTTTCATAAATACATATTCTGAAATAGAAATCTTCCTCCTGATAATGTTTTCCCTTTGCTTTCAAGTGGTAATCATGTGATTAGAAAAACAATCCAGTGATTTACAGCTTCTTCCTTTGAGGTTAGGTAGGGATAGAGATCTTGAGGACAAATCTCAATTGCTGAAGTATATTGGATGCTCAGAAAATTGGAGTATTGCAAACCACAAAGTAGTAATATACTGTTAGTAATCTCAGTCATCTGGACAATTACTGGAAAATGGTTTTCCTGGCTGATGGAGGTAATAGTATGCTTGGTTAGAAATCTCTCAGATAACAACATTCTAACTTTGTCTTGTGCATTTCTTTGTAGTTGGAGACAAGGTTCCTGCTGATATAAGAATTACTTCTATCAAATCTACAACTCTAAGGGTAGATCAGTCAATTCTCACAGGTATAATTTGTGAATTTTGGATAATTATGTGCATAATTGCGAGTGCCTTTTCACAGTTTGTTTAGAATAATCAATTAGAAACAAGCCTGTAGCTATTCAAGTACTCCATTGCATTCAAGTGCAGTAGATTTCTGATCTAGTAACTTAACTCTTTAGAGGGGCTGAATGCATTGCTTCATTACTGGCTTTACATGTTGACTTTAGTGGGATAAACATTCTTACTGAGAAGCGTAATGCTTTTTTTGGGCTTTCTTTCTCCCTTACCCCTCCCGAAGCACACGCCAGTAACTTGTGGGAAACTGCAAAATGAAGGATTTCTATTCTGGTTTATGCAGTCTTCTAGGTTTGAACATCCTGTCACTGCTCAAAAATGACCAGTATGGATAACTTACTAAATGTCTTCTGTAACAGTTACCTGTTTTTTCTCACAGGAGGGAATAACTTGAAATACAGGCAGCTTTTAAACCACTGTTCCTAAAGGCTGAGTGCACTGAAGCCTTATTTGCTGAAATTCTGTGCACGAATGTTCATGTGTTTCCTGGTACCAGCTCTCCAATGCAGGAGCTATATTTAGAGCACTTTTCAGATTTGTTGAAAACAAAACAAAGTAGCGGTACTTCTGAATATAGGAAAGAAGCTAGGAATTAACCAAGCGTGCTATAACATTGGTTCTCTTGGCTGGAACATGAAGATCTGTCTGCCTGTTTTGGGAGCATAAATTAATGTTAACTAGCTCTGAATTTTAAAACAGTAAAGTATTCATAAGAAACCTATTTTTGATCCTTGAATCTATCTTGAAACAGGCTCCAAAGTTTCTCAGTACAGATGCTGAATAGCATAGAACTGATTGAGCTTACTTATGTTTAGCATAAGAAAATGTAGGCACTCCATGTTCGTTGAGCTGTCAGAATTGAAATAAGTAGAAGAAGAAATGCCCCAGAACCAGAATGGGAAGAAATCCTTACTTCAGTTTAAATAACAGAGTTAATTTCTTAAAGAAAGCCTTTTCTGTTTTCAGTCTATTTTAAGTTGATGCTTGTGTCTCTCCTAACTAATAAGGCACAACTGAAGTCTACGATGCCACTTTAAAGCTTTTAAAAGTAGGAAGCTTTGGCTGTCTTGGCTTACAAAAAATTGCCTAGCTCAGTTAATGAAGCTAGTGGCAGCATCTTTTGAAAGCTGATGTAATTAACATGTGTTTTATAGAAAAGAAACCTCTATAAAACTGTGTAACGTGTTTGTAGGAATTGATACTCTTAAGGTTTTTATGGAAGACTTCTCTGAAGTCTTCCATCTAAAGTTAACAAACAGATGGGTGCATGACACTTAAATCAGGTCTGCCAGTATAACTTAGGACTGAGGGTTGTAACTTTCTCATTCCCTGCAGGGCTCCTGATGATACATATATACATATATGGTCAGTCTCTTCTTAAGACTATTATCTTAATTTCAGGTGAATCTGTGTCTGTTATTAAGCACACTGACCCTGTGCCTGACCCTCGTGCTGTAAACCAAGACAAGAAGAACATGCTTTTTTCCGTAAGTTACTTAGGTTTAGATGTTTAAAACTTCTATAAAGTAATACTGAAGCTGATAAACAAAACTGTGCAGAACTTCAGGTCTTCACCTAAAAGCTTTAAGTCTTCTTTGCTGTATTATCTCTGTGTCTCCATGTACATGGAATTAAATGAAGTAAAAAATGGAAGTAACTTCTAAAAAAAGCAGTCCTGAGTGAAGATGTTGCTTGAAACGAGTTTATATGAGGAAACTGATTTTTGTCCTTTGCAAGAAAGTCTTGAGAGCTGAAGAACACACTTTAGAAAAGCAGTGTAAAAGCACTTTTAAAGTAACAGTTCTTAAGACTGGTAAGAAAGCCCACACCAATTGTGGGATTGGGTGGCTAAAACTTAGAAAGCTCATTATCAATAGAAATTAAAGAGTTTGTGTGAATTTCCTTAAAGGAAGCATTGAATGCCTTTCAGACAACAAAGTAACTGTCCCCATATTGTTGGCAGGCTCCTTGAAGAAAATTTAACTGGTCTTTTTCATGTTAAGTGTGTTCACAGGGAGCCCCAGAGAGCACATCTCTCTTACTTACTTACATAGTAAATAACATTAAATATGGCAAAATACAATCCTCATAAAAGGAAGGGGAAAAAGAACCCTACTTAAAATTCCAGTTAAAATACATACTGCTTATTCAGCAGCTGGGTTTGACTGCGTTGCTTATTGTCGATCAGTCCTGTTTCATTTGGGGCCCATTCTGTAAGCAGAAATTCTACACTGGAGTATTCCCTTACAGATATTAGGGTAGTGTCATTCTCCTCATCTTTTTGTATATCGTAGCTGAAACACAGTCTAGGCTTATGTATGGTGTTTTTGTTGGTTTGGGTTTTTTAAATCAAATTGAAACAAAACCAAACAGAACCTACTGCCACCATCACCAAACCCCTTTTATAGCTTGACTATAAGTTTTCCCTTTTCTTTTACATAGGGTACTAACATTGCTGCTGGTAAAGCTATGGGAGTGGTTATTGCAACAGGGGTAAACACTGAAATTGGCAAAATCCGTGATGAGATGGTGGCTACTGAGCAGGAAAGAACCCCACTGCAACAGAAACTGGATGAGTTTGGAGAGCAGCTGTCAAAAGTCATCTCGCTTATCTGCATCGCTGTTTGGATAATAAACATTGGTCACTTCAATGATCCAGTTCACGGTGGCTCCTGGATTCGAGGTGCTATCTATTACTTTAAAATTGCTGTTGCTCTTGCTGTTGCTGCTATTCCCGAGGGTCTGCCTGCTGTCATTACCACCTGCTTGGCTCTTGGAACCCGGAGAATGGCCAAGAAGAACGCCATTGTTAGAAGTCTTCCCTCTGTGGAAACCTTGGGTTGCACCTCAGTTATTTGTTCTGACAAGACTGGTACTCTGACCACGAATCAGATGTCAGTCTGCAGGGTATGTTGAACTAGCTGCTTCTGTTCTGCTTTTTCTCCTCAGCCCCTCTGAATAGTCAGCATTGCTTGAATTCTTTTGATTGCAAGTCTTAGGGTTCTCATATCATAAAAATCTTGCTTTATTTTCCTAAGACAAGCTTCCACTTCTGATTCAGTTTTCCACTGTGTAGTGTTTAAGGCTTTTATCTCTTCCCTTATTTAGTCAGGGCCAAAAATAGTTGTACCCTCATTTGATGGAGGGCAAAGTGTTTGCAAGCAGCTTTCCATTGACTTGTCTGTAAACCATTCAGTCTACTGGTAAGTATGTAGTATGATTTAATCCCCTGCTTCAGAAACGTAGGATAGTTATACGGTAGAAGCAGGATGTATGTAAATGTAAAAGACTTGCGTCTTTCACTTAGCAAGAGGATTACAATGGAGAAACTTAGCCATTACTACAGTAACTTGGATAGTCTGTGGTATTTTCACTACTGAGTGGTTCCACCTTTATTTGGTTACTTTATCTTCAGTAGCTCTTATTGGTCTGACGTAGATCACTGGTGTTTCCAATGTGCAATATTATGTGACTAATCTGGCAACTCTGAGGTGTGGTTGACCCTCACACCAGCATTGCCAGTCATCTCCAATATGTGGCATACCTTTAGGCAAGGGTAGAATTCCAAATGTTGAGCACTGCACACCAGTGGCAAAAGTCTGTAAGCCTTAAACACTTTATTCTCATGTGATTGATGGCTTTTTCTTTCTAATTGGTGGTTGACTTGTTCTACTTCCTGGAGCATTGTAGTATTTATACCTAAGAGACACAAAGCAGCTGCTCATCAGTATTCTAGAGGAGGTTACTTGCAGTAGAGTTGCATAACTGCCCTAGTCTTTGCAGGGATTTTTTCATCATGCAGATGCCAAAAGCAGAAGGCTTCCTGGTTAACTCATCGTTTAAGTGGTGTTTATTTAAAAGCTGAAACCGCCCTAGTCCTTATATTTAAAGGGCTAAATGTTCCAGATTTTGTGCAGTGCCTTACTTGGTTCTTTGTTAACCTCTGACAGCAACAAAATAACCTTAATTGCAAGCTTTTGTGAAACGTAGCAAAAGCAGAGTATCTGTGAACTATACACTGCTGCTTGGTTTCACTCTTGCTTGGCTTTTGAGGAAGACTGGTTTACAACAGTAATTCTGCTTGTAGTTATATTTTGTGTCAGGAGTTACTACTCCTGAGTGTCTGAAAGAGCTCTATACTAAAAAGTTTCAGTCAGAAATGATACTGCCTTAGGAGGAGATTTGGGGAATGTTGTTTTTAAGGTCCTCCTGCAGTATCTCCTTTTGAGAATGCTCTTACTCTCTTTGTGGACTTCTAATTCATCGGCTTGTGTAGTTTTTTTGATCTTTAAACTGCTTTGAAGATTATAGGACATTAATGAAGATCAGTTGCAGCACACCTAATTATTATGCTGTATGTATGTATATATATATATATATATATATGGAAGGAAAGACACTGGCAAAATGGCTTACGGTAGCCAATGGGTAAGACATTCCATTAAGATATAGAATCAGTTAGTGATAAATTTTCTTATCTGCTACCACTCCAGCAAGTCATGGTAAGAGTATAACAGCTTCAAGCATTATGTTTTTATCTCCCATCAATCCCAGATGTGGTTTTGCCTTTAGGCCTCCTAGAAAGGAAACAAACACAAAGGCAAGACTGAGATGCAGGTGTCGTGGGGTGCAACTGAGTCTCTATGTGAAAATAACATTTCAGCCTGTGCTAGAAGGGCACTTGAGCTGTCTGAATGTATCATCCAGTGCACTGGTGGCTTAAAAAAAGTTGCTTTATAACTACAAAACCAGGACAAGGAAACATTTTCACTTAGTGGCTGGTATTAAGGGAAACTGGCCATAGTCTCATTCTTGCCTAAAACCTCACCTCTTAGATCTAGAAGCTTCTGGTATTTGTAGATGCTTTTATTTTTACTTTGGCAAGAACTTCCAGTTTCTGAGCTGCCCTGTGCTGCTTTTATTGGAGCTGCTGTTTTAAATATACACAGGAGAATTGATTTGCATGTCTGAAGCCTAGAAAGAGCTTTGGGCTATATTCAGGATTGTCCAGTGGATGTGTGAGTAGTCTTCATAGCTGAAGTATATGTAGTTATGTGCTTTTCAATTCTGTGATGTACTTGTGCCACAGTTCAGTTCTCAGATGAGATCTATTAAGCAGAAATGCTGTTTTCTGCACTTTGTGCTTCAGTATAGGGGGCTGTTCAAACTCATGCGGTTGAAGTACAGCGTGTCGTATCTGGTTTTGTTTTGTCTAGTTTGTGTGTTCAGCCTGAGCTTGCCTCTTGCTTAACACCTGTGTTTAAATCCCTACATTAATTATTGTTCAAAAGTGATAATACTTCTAACTCTTAATTTCAGATGTTTATCCTGGAGAGAGTAGAAGGAGATTCCTGTTCTCTGAATGAATTTACTGTAACTGGTTCAACATACGCTCCCATGGGAGAAGTGTAAGTGTTCTGTTGAAGTTAAATATTTGTCTGTTTATGTGCTGCTACTTTAGGTTTGAAAAGTGATGCATGGAATATTCAGCAGTGATAGTTAATAAATGAAAGCTTACACAGTGAGAATGCACACTGAAGGGCTAGAGGGAAAAGTAATTAACAGTAAAAGGAAGTTAAATTCTATTCAAGCAAACCTTTATGAAACTTTAACATAGACTCCAGTATTCCAATGTTTCTTTGATAACCTAAAAATAAATTAGGGGTAGGTTGAGAAGATTTACTGAAATCTTACTGGGCTGAGATGAGCTATCCCAGTGCTTAAAACCTTGCATAAATCTGAACAGCTTCTGTTAAACTGCAAACTCAATGTTTCTATTCCCTTTCCTCAGAGAAGGTAGGAGATTTTTTTTGTCCTATGAATTGGTTGGAGTTAATTCTTAAACTTACTGCAATTTCCTGTCCCCTACCCTCAATAGTTTATTGGATTCTGCATCTGTACTTGAGTGTGTGTTTGTCTCAGCCCTTGGTATTTGAGCAGGTGTTAAACCCACTCCCTTAGGAAAGGAATCATTTGTCTGGTTTACTTCATCAGTTGCAAGTCTCTAGTAGTAGGATAGGTGATTCATCCTGACGATTTTAGGGTTTTTTAGGGCTCTGCTTATGGAAGGAGAGCCTTTTCTTACTGGATTGTTACAGCTGCTTTTACTTCCTCAATCTTCCGTGTGTTTTTAATCTCACCAGTTCAGTTTTAGGTGCAGAAGAGAATTCTACGATGTATGAAGTAGAATTTAGTCAGTTGTTGTAAACATTTCAGCCTTAGAGTTCCACATGCATGCCTCTTGACTCCATGACTTCACTGATCTCAGTAGTGATTATCTCTGTTTAATTTTTATGGCTGTTAAAACCATGGTGTTCTTAGCAGCTGGAAATCTTAATTCCCCAATTCTCTTTTGTTTCAGAGCTAATTGCTGTCAAAAGCTTATGGTTTCGTTTCAGGAGACAGCATTTACTTAGGCATGGTGACATTCTAGCTCTTACAAAGCATACAGCTATTATGCTTTAGCTGGTCTTGCAAGAGCTTTGGATAAACAAAACAATAAAATATAGTGTGGTGGCAGATGTTGATTATAAGATGACAGCCATCAATGTATGTTAATGTTCTATTTTTACTTTCTGGAACCAGGGAAATGTTGAACAAACATGTTCATCATGCTGTATTCACGTACGTAAAGAACATTCTGTGAGAGGGAGATGGCCACAAAAAGGCTGTTACTGGAGCGTAAGGAAACAAATAGCTAAATGCTCAGACCTTTAGGGCTGATGTATTTCTGCATTTATGGAAAGCTTTTGAAGTCATTGGTTTTGTGAGGATTTTCAGGTGACTGACTTTGAATTGCCTGCTGTCACTGACAAAAAAGTTCATGGGGACAATTCGGAAGCAGTGTAGTCCATTGCAGTGCCCCAGAGCAGGACCTGCCCTAGATCTGAATCTTCCTGGCAGATGTTTTTGTTGTACTTAACTTCAGATACTGTTGTCTTCCACAGCTGTCCAGGCAGCCTACTCTATTTCGTAACCATTAAGTGTTTTTGCAATAAATAGGTTTTTTTTCATTCACTCTTACGGTATTTGGTACATCACTTCCCCTAAAAAGTTGCTCAGAATGTAAAATTCCAAATATTTCTTACTGAAAAGCTAAAATGTTGTTACAGTGACAGGTTTCCCAGGGATGTTAGGAGATTGTCAAAGAGCTTCATTAGTTTTGAGTTCAGAACAGGCGAAAACAGAAGTATTAACTGTGATAGACAGTGTGACAAACTGGGAGCTGCTGAGAAGTTTAAAGAGTTAACACTTTAAAGCCGCTGCTTACAACTATAGTATTATGTGCAAAATGACACTTGTAAAACATACTTATGCTTTTAAGATGTATTTGGTTCACATGCTGTGTTATACAACACTGGAATTTGTTTGCAGTACTACAAGAGACTGAACAAAAGCTTACATAATGGGACACATTGTAGTCTGTGTTAGGAATTCTTATGGAGTAGTGATCCACATCTTTCTACCACCAGACCTTTTTTCCCCCTTTCTGGGAGCTTTAATGAAGGGTGTTATATGTGAGTTATGTCTTGCTAATTCTGATAGGGGGGAAATAACAGTATTGGACACTGTCTTGGATCTTTGGTGCTTACTCTAGAAGTATGCTAATGTTACAGAAAATGAATTCATTAGCTACCTATCTCCAAATGCCAAAACAAAGAAGTTACTGCTTCTTTGTGATGTCTAAATGGTGCATTACTTCAGGAAAGATTTCAGCTGTTCATCATTAGGTGTACACAACTACTAGAAAAGAGTATTTCTTTTGTAGTGACATTTGTGTTATGAAATTACTTAGCTTCTCATTGCTCTAGGAGGTTCACATATAATACAGAGTAATTTTTAAGAAATTAGAAGCCAAATCTCTTTTATGCCTACCCAGGGGATGCATATAATGCATGGCATTAAATCTGCAGAATATGCAGTAAGGTTAAGGAAGCTGAACTCCTAAGTACTCCGAAAAATATCCCTCTCCTGCTTGGAACAGCCAAGTCCTGCCTTACTCTAATACTGCTCTCATTCCTCTTCACTGAGCTCTTCTGCATTGCTGTATGACTGTCACTGGAGGAAATAAGGTTTTGTAATTCAGGTAGTGATTTCACTGATGATCATGTAATTCTGTTCATGTCTCTCTGATCTAAACTTCAGAACTCACCTTTTTATTAAACCCGCTCTTCCCCACAGTTTTCTTGTTCTGTAGTTGCAAGCCCATAACTAATAAGCATTGTACTAAAAGGAAATACAGTAAAGGGATTAAGGAAGAGGAAAAGGTGAGATGCTAATACTAAATAACTAACTTAAATCTCCCCCTTTTCTTCCTTTGGAAAGGCATAAAGATGACAAAGTTATTAAATGTAGCCAGTACGATGGCCTTGTGGAACTTGCAACGATCTGTGCCCTCTGTAATGATTCCTCTTTGGATTACAATGAAGTAAGTACATATCCTAGAACAGAGGAGTGTGAGAATAAGATTAAATATGTGAGAATAAGGTTAAATGTTTGTTCTCATCTGTCTGTGTAATACGTTTCAGTGGTAAATCCCCTTCTAGTCTAGAGGGAGAGTATTTAGGACCTCTTAAGTGTTAATTCTGAGAATGACTTGTTTGATCACTGAGAAAATGAAAGCCAGGCAGCATGTGTAATCTGAAATGTAGAGGTCTCCTGGTGTGTAGGATGCACTGCTGCTTTCTTGCTTTGCCTTGTCTGTTTAAGGTGACCATATCTCATAATTACTTAAATGCTTGATGATGAAGTACTGACATCCTTCTCTGCTCATCTTGAGAAGCCTTCATTTGAGAGTGAAGTCTTAAAACTTCCATCAAATCATACCAAAGCTGCTTTTTAAAAATAGGGGATTTTTTTGGTTGTTTCATAAGCCATTGTAAGACTTGATAAGTTTTTTTTCCATTGTGAAACTTGAGCATTTGGCTCTGGTATGTTCCAGGTGAGGTTTAAAGTAAACTCTTGTGGTTTTGTTTGCTTTGTCTTAACTAAAGGCTAAAGGAGTATATGAAAAAGTTGGTGAAGCCACAGAAACAGCACTTACCTGTCTGGTTGAAAAGATGAATGTGTTTGACACAGACTTGAAAGGGCTTTCTAGGATTGAACGTGCAAATGCTTGCAACTCGGTCAGTACTCTTTCTTTTATCTAGAATCCATTGGGGAAAAAGTTTTGTAGTATTATCTAATTGCATTTTTATGCATTGTTTTCTTTGTAAGGTGATAAAACAACTCATGAAGAAAGAATTCACTCTGGAATTCTCAAGAGACAGAAAGTCCATGTCTGTCTATTGCACACCGAACAAACCAAGCCGCACATCCATGAGCAAGATGTTTGTTAAGGTTGGTTCCCCACATAGGAAAGTATAGTTATGGAATGGCTGCAGAGGTAGCACAATACTAAATTATGGCACAACTGCAGCTTGAAGGTGAAGCAAGGACTTTGTGATTTGAGCAGATGTTGTAATGGAAAGTGATTTATTAAGCTAAATGACTTATTTTTTTTGCCTCTGCAGGGTGCTCCTGAAGGTGTAATTGACAGATGCACGCACGTCCGTGTTGGAAATGCTAAAATACCATTAACCTCGGGAATTAAGCAGAAAATAATGTCTGTTATTAGAGAATGGGGAACTGGTAGAGACACGCTGCGCTGCTTGGCTCTGGCTACCCATGACAGTCCACCCAAAAAAGAGGAAATGAATCTTGAGGACTCCTCAAATTTCATTAACTATGAGGTAAGTTTAGTAAAACATCCTTTTAATAGTTCTCTTTCTTTCAAACTGAAGAATGGGGACTCCTTACGTCCGATTATTTCTTGAGGAAGTTACATCTGAGAGTTTTCTCTTTATTTTTGATATCGGAGGCAATAGTTAGCCATTTATGTTGAGGGAGTGCTCCGTCTGATAACAGACTATAGTGTCTTTGAAGAAACTCTTTTCTTGATGCAGTTAAACAGCTAGCTGCAGATTGGATTATGTCATGTGCATACATAAGGTCCTCAGGATCAGAACATCTTAAGCTCTGAAAATACTGCACAAATTGCATTGTGGTTTCAGCTTTACTGGTTTTCAGTTTGATGTTGCTCAACTGCAAGACCTCTTTGGGTATTATGTGATGAAATGTGCTTGTCATTCTGTGCTCTGAGAGTTAAGCTCACTTCCCTGCCTCCATACTGTCAGCTGCAAAAGCGTGGTCCATGATAATCATCTTAGCTGTTCTGTAATTTTCCAATGAAATCTGTATCTAGGATTTAGAGGAGAGGGAATGACAACAGTTATGTGAGAGCTTTTGGCTTGTGCTCTGTGCTCCTGGCACTGATTACAAAAAAAGGGAGGCTTGACTGCTTGCAGGTTGAGTTTGCAAGGCTGATAACTCGAGCACGTTTCAAAAACACAAGAAGTGTGTTTGTAAGGGTAGGATCCCACTTCAAGGTGTGGCTGTGCTCTGAGAATTAACTGTTATCCCATATGTTCATCGTGCAGATGGTACCATGTAGCATTGTGATTCCAAAAGCATTCAATTCTTATTTGTCTTCCCTTAATGTGTGTATAGATCTGTTACTTCTCAGTTCTTCTCCAGCTGTCTGAATCCAGTGTCAGAGCTAAAGTGCTGTCAGGATGGTTGAAACAGGGCATATCCGTGAAGTAACCCTTTCAAGAGGAAGAAAAGACATAAGAGCAGGAATAAGAGCAGGAATATCATTCATAATACACTGTCTTTGACCAAACGGCAGGATGACATAGACCTCTGTCTTCATTGCTTGAGGCAGAACCACAGAAGATTGTGGATGAGGGGTGAAAACAAGCATTACTACACTGGGAGATACTTAGCAAGCAAAACGATTGTTTCACTGTTGTCAGATGAGAAGTCTACTAAAATTTGATGCTCTTTTGTTTCAGACCAACTTGACCTTTGTTGGCTGCGTGGGTATGCTGGATCCCCCAAGAATTGAAGTAGCTTCATCTATAAAGCTGTGCAAACAAGCTGGCATTCGAGTTATCATGATTACTGGTGATAACAAAGGCACAGCAGTGGCTATTTGCCGTCGCATCGGTATCTTTGTAGAAGATGAAGATGTTTCTACAAAGGCCTTTACTGGTCGTGAGTTTGATGAGCTCTCACTTGCTGCCCAGAGAGATGCTTGCCACCATGCCCGTTGCTTTGCTCGTGTAGAGCCTTCCCACAAATCCAAAATTGTTGAGTTTCTTCAGTCTTTTGATGAGATTACAGCTATGGTAAGTGATTGAGCTCTTGTTTGTAAGGCACACAGTTTGCACCCAAATTATGCCTTTTCAAACCAATCTCTCACTTTGGAAAACACTTGTTTTTACATTTCCCTGAACTTGAAGCCTCAGAATAGTTCTGCATTTAAGTGATTTTTAAAGGTTCAGAACCATAACCAGTGCTGAATTCCTCTCTAGTCCTGTATGTAAGTGCCTGTCTTATTTCTTCTTTCAACTTTAAATTCTTGTTCTAGACTGGCGATGGTGTCAATGATGCCCCTGCATTGAAGAAAGCAGAAATTGGAATTGCTATGGGCTCTGGTACTGCAGTGGCTAAAACTGCTTCTGAAATGGTTTTAGCAGATGACAATTTCTCAACCATTGTAGCTGCTGTGGAAGAAGGACGTGCCATTTATAACAACATGAAGCAGTTCATCCGTTACCTGATCTCCTCCAATGTTGGCGAAGTTGTTTGGTAGGTTTGAAATGTTTTTGTTTGACCTGCAGTAGTGCTGATGGGCTCTATTTCTCACTGAAACCAGAGGAACAGGTTCTTCAGGTCATTGATCATTGTGATTGTGTGGAAGTCTGTGTACTTCCAGCCTAGTTTTGCCTGGGTACTTTTAGCATACAACAAAAAATTGTCACTGTATATAATGCTGTAGTTCAGTTAGTGGCCAAATGCTTCAGAATTATATCTATGATTGGGGTAATACTCTAGAATAGGAAAATAAAAGCCTTAACAATTAAAAGATTGGTATTTCAGTTAACTTAGTCACAGATATACCATAGATATTTGTTTAACCTCACGTTACAGAGGAATGGTAACAGAATGTACATACTGATCTCCTAACAGTTGTTTATATCAGAGCGTACTTTCTTACATCCCAGAGTGGAGTTGTAACACAGTGATTGTCTTGCCTTATTTCTTTGTAAACTTCAAAGCTGTCCTTTCTATGGTTTTTACTGCAGCCTCTGTTTCTGTTCTATTTATTCACACAGGTTCAAAGCTATGAAGGTTATATGCTCATTTAATGTTTGCAGGGACTGGCAGTAATCTAGATAAATGAAGCTTAGTCACTTGAGCTAAAATGCTGTTACGTTTCTAGTTTTCTGAATGTGAGTGTTCAGCTTGTGGTATTAAATGGATAACTATTTGAGAGAAGTGATGCTACAGGCTTAGGCTTAAGAATTAAAAAGACTTCTTTACTGGCACAAGAATAAGCTTGTAACTGGTGGGTTTTTTTATAGTATCTTCTTGACTGCTGCCCTGGGCTTTCCTGAAGCTCTAATTCCTGTCCAACTGTTATGGGTAAACCTTGTGACGGATGGTCTCCCTGCTACTGCTCTGGGCTTTAATCCTCCTGATCTTGATATCATGAATAAGCCACCACGCAACCCTAAAGAGCCACTGATCAGTGGATGGCTCTTCTTCCGTTACCTAGCTATTGGATGTAAGTAGTAATAGCCTTTTTCTTAAGTAAATTTAGGCAGGTTTCATGGGGGTTTTTTGAGATCCACTTGAAAGCAGTTTATCTGAGCTCCTTGTGTGCTGAAATCAGTCTTAGGAAGACAAGCATGTTATGGGATTGGGAGCGAAGAACCAAGACTAGCCACTAGCGAATGCATATCTGTATTAGCTGTTGAGGTCCTACGTAGAACTACACCTAAAGCTGGAAATGACAAGCGTCATATTTGTGCTTAAGTAGAACACAACAGGTTTGCTGGCATGGCTGTAATGGGTGAACATAAAGGAGTATCAATTTATGAATGTAGATTTAAACCTTAAACACAGCCGTGGTACTCTAAAGCTAGAACAAGTATCAGTGTGGATATTTATTGCACCCTGTCTTCATGCCAGAAGTTGTGACCTTAGTTTTCCTAACTGACTTGATAGATCTTAAAGTAAACCTGAGTGTTAGTTGGTGTAAGTACAGACATGTTGAGTTCTGAGAGGAAGGAAGAAAAATTGCCGGTTCATTATTCCCAAGTGCTGTTCTTGTTTGCCTTAACTGTTCTAGCTGTCAGCTTCCATAAACAGATATTAGGAGAGTATTTAATGGTTATGTAATTTACAAGTGGTGGAACAGATTTCTTCCACAGGAGATAGATGAGTTACAATAGATGAATTACAGTCTATTTCTTTTACAGTACTGGAGGTCTTGAGGTAGCAGCTCAAGTGCTGCAAAGGAGATCTCTCTCACACAGTTCACAATACTGATAAAAGCACTTTGCTTTCTTGAAGGTTATGTTGGTGCTGCCACAGTGGGTGCTGCTGCTTGGTGGTTTATTGCTGCTGATGGTGGTCCAAGAGTTTCCTTCTACCAGCTGGTATTTGCTCAGTTTAATACCTTTTGGAGGGGGGGAGAGGGGAAGTATATGCTTCTTTTCATACTGGTTATTGAAATGATTGTAGAAAAACAAAAGCTTACAGGAACTTACATCATGAGACAATAAGATGAGAAAGTGAGTTCCCATTCTTCTGTTCTAGAGCCATTTTCTGCAGTGCAAAGAGGACAATCCAGACTTCTTCGGTGTCGACTGTGTGGTTTTTGAGTCTCCCTATCCAATGACGATGGCTCTTTCCGTACTTGTCACCATAGAGATGTGCAATGCTCTCAACAGGTTTGTATGTCCAAGTGGCAGAGCAAAGCTTCTGTGCAGCTTGCCCAAAATCTTGCCTTTTGTGCAGTTTGATTGGTAGCCTATGGACAGCTCAGCTAATGAAGAATGAGTCACATTTCCTTTCTGAATCCTGTAGTGCAAACAAAATGACTCTCTGGGGTAACACTTGAGATGTGTTATCATAAGGTATATTTTTAAGTCTGCCAATTCACTCTGGTATTTTACTAAGCGTGAGCAACTGAAATACTTTCCATTATTTCTAATCTAAGCTTAATCAATCAGATTATCCCCCCCCCATGTTGGTATAAAGTGATATCAAGGAGAACTAAAATAAGAATGCTGAAGATATGGAAAATAGTTTTTCCTTCCCTAAGGGAGTGTGGGTTTAGCCAATTAATATTAGATTATAAATGGAAACCACTAAATAGCACAATGTCAAGGGTATTTTTCTTCAAATAGCTTAGAGGTCAGTTAATTTAAAAACAAATAAACTTCAAATACTTTAAAGTTACTGAGGTAGCCCTACATAATGGGATGTTGCTCTACATCTGATGTTCTGGATCGTGGCCTTTAATACAGTATAGCCTAAATGCAAATGGAATCTGAAGAGCAGAAGGAGAGGACAGGCATTAAGAGGATGCAAGTCCTTGCCCCTCCCTATAGCCAGTCTTGAAGTGAACTTCAGAAGTGGGTGCAATAGGTCCCCAGGCATGCAGTAAACTGAGAAGAGTTCTGTCATACGCTTCTGTGCCCATCTTTCCCTTATCCCTCTTACGGATGTCAATGTCATAGTGAAAAACATAAACTAGATCAGGAATGAGGGAAACATAAAAGCTTTAGGAAACAACTGTGAGGCTGAACTAGGTCTGCTTTGCTAAGCAGCCTTCCAAGGGAGCTTAAAGTTGCAACGTATCTATAAATCATATCTTTCTTTCATGACTGGGATAACCGTGACTTGCCATGCTGCTTTTCTTTCCATGTAGTTTTCTGATGTATTGTATTTCCTGTTGGTGTCTTACGGACACACCTGTACCACGTTTCTGTTGCAGTCTATCAGAAAACCAGTCCTTGATGCGAATGCCCCCATGGGAAAACATCTGGCTGGTGGGCGCCATTTGCTTGTCCATGTCACTCCACTTCCTTATCCTTTATGTGGAACCTCTGCCAGTAAGTGCATATGTTTTACACCCATCCCTGATCTTTGGGACGGGGACAAAGCAAGTACTTGTCTGCAGCTTAAGGCAAGGGATGGAGAAGGGAGAACAGACGTAATGCTTGGCTTTCCTTTCAGATTATCTTCCAGATCACACCTCTGAATGTGACACAATGGCTGATGGTATTGAAAATCTCCCTACCTGTCATTCTGCTGGATGAAACACTTAAATATGTGGCCCGTAACTACCTGGAACCTGGTAAAGATAGTGTGCGGCCTGCCACCAAAGAGTGTTCTTTGTCAGCATGCACCGAAGGAGTTTCCTGGCCGTTTGTGTTCATTACTATGCCCTTGGTTATCTGGCTTTACAGCACAGACACTAACTTTAGTGATATGTTTTGGTCTTGACTGACACGATGACAAGTTTTACATTCAAAGAGGAGAAGTTTAACTTAATTTTTTTATTGTTTAGAGCAACTGTCTATTTCTGCTGACTTTTCACATGAACATATTTGCCGGTGATGGAGGTTTCATAATCTAGATTTTGTTTGTTTGTTTGCTTTTTCTGACTTCAGTGGGGGCAATATATTCCTCTTTTATACACAGTTCAAGTGTCCATTGACATGTACAGAGAACTAACACTATTTTATGCAAATATTTTTTTGTAGATGAAAGCATGTACAGTGTTCTGTTCGATAGTCTATTCATTGTGTACAAAAAACAAAACAGGTGATGTTGTTTGAGCCAGCGGACACTATCAAACTAAATTGGCAGCAGATTTTAGGGAATGAATGTGTGTCGTCTTAAAACTAAACAAGCATGTAACTGTTTGTCTTCTGCATGATCATCCCAACTTAAGTTGTCATAAAGTCAGGTTTTCTTCCGAAGCAGAACTTCCTGTGCTGGGTAGAGTGCTGCTACCTCGGTCAGGAGTTCTTCTTGGTTCCCCCTCCTCTCCCCTCGCTCTTGGTTCTTGACTGTCCTTGTTACACCACTTTCTATATGGGGTATGCCTAATCTTGCTCGTGCAGCAAACACCATTCCAGGTGCAGCCTGCGGGGTTCTTCCATCCTCTCCACACACATAGGGTTGTTTTTTTCCTAACATTATTTATTTGTCTATTGTATTTTTATTGTAACGGACCTTATTTTGCCAGCGTTGGCCATTAAGCAGGGATAGGGAGGGCTTCTTCTGTCTACCTAAATCTAAACCAGGCCTTTTTAACAACCACAACCTGTTTTAATTCAAAAGAGGGGTTAAGTTGGGTTTTAATACTTTATTTACCTATGTCAGAGCCTTTCTTTTTTCTTCCTTCCCCCCCCCCCCCCCCTTAAGATCACAACTTTTAATGAGACCTGGAAAAATAACTTGCACTGCATAGCTAGAAATTGGATTTTTCTACCCTTTAGGGCGCTAATGATCAGTTGTATACATGGAGTTACTCTGCTGGCCTGTTGTTAGCCTGACTTGAAGTAACAAAGCTCGTGTGTGTGTTTTGTAAAATCTGTAAATAGCACATGACCAAATTGAACATATTGTATAGAACTATTTTTATTTTAATGTGGCACTAACCACCTTCATTATGACGGTAAATGTTAAAGCATGTTCTCAAATTCAGTCCTGTACCAACAATGTGTAAGTCATTAACAGTCCTAACTGTGGTGTTTTTCTCCAATGCCTTCCAACTTCCATCGACTAAAGTGAGTATTTCTTTTCCATTTCACCATGCCAGTGGTGACTTGCTGTAAAATAGCATATGCTGTATACGTGTTGAAGAATAAATAGTGATTTCCTTCATTCCCATGCTGTGTTTCGTCAAACTCTGCTGTGCTACATTATTATCACCACTTCAGACTCTTGTTTTGTGCTCTGAAGCTCAAAAGTTACTGATTCCAAAGGCAAAGTGTTTGCATTTGGGTTTAGTGTATTTTAGGGTCTTGTTTTATAGCACCCAGGAGCCTCAGTGCCCCAAGATCTTACAGCTTTTGGTCTTAAGTTTGAAATAATACTGGACAAATCCGTAACTTAAGACACTGACAGCTGTTCATGTGTATGTTGTGTCCAAAACGCTCTGGTACTTGTGGTCAGGGGCTGGTTTACTCCAAAGCTTTTTCCTGCTCTGAAATAGGGGATGCCCCTCTGAGCTGACTGTACCCTTCTCTACCCTCTGCTGTCTGCAGGGCTCAAAGTGCAGGCACTTCTCTTTGCAAAACCAGCTTATTTCCCACCAGTGGGAACACTTTGTACAGTGGTCATCTGGAAAGACAAGAGTCTCAGCTTAATGGGAGAGTCTTTGAGAATCAGATTGGGGTTGTTATGTCTTTGTAGAGTAGCAGGTGCTGTGTTATCTTGTGCTGGCTCATCTGCTTGAATAGCCACATTCAAACAGCTTTCTGATTCCTCATAGAGGAAAGTGATAGTTCAAAGCTATGTTCCATCCATGCCAGCTGGAATCCAGTGAGCACAGACAATTCTCTAGGTTTCAAGCTTACAGATACTAACCTCAAAATACACAGGCCCTATCTGAAATTCAACTGCATTGTGAATACTCACTGTTTATAGAGACTTTGACTTGTTGATGCTGAAGTGACTCAGAGGAGCTGGACCCGCTGATGCAGTAGGTGTGTTGTCAAACTGTAAGCATTTAAATCCTGTTGAACACTCTCTTTAGTGTGGAAGAATGTGTCTTTTTGGCACACTGAGGTTTTGCATACCACAAAGCCAATGGCCAGCACAAGCCACTGGCTGTATCGATAATAAATGAGCAGTATGAGACTTGTCCCTGTTTCTTGAAACAGAAAATAGTAGGTCATGTACCTATTTTGATCTCGAGGAATTCTAAATCACAAGTATGTGATTTGTTGGAAACAAATATTAGCAGGTTAGTTCTGTGTGCCCCCAGTGTTACTGATGAGCGTTTTCCAGGGCAGGCAGGTCACAAACTCTTTGAACACTGGTTAGTGAACCTCCAGAGCTTTTTAAAGCCATCCATCTTCCTGTCACCATGAAGAATTCTGCTTGTACAACCCTATCCCTGTGTATTATGCCAGATAATCCTGCTCTACACCCCCTTTTCCCCTGTCTCAAAGATGCTGAGGAGGAAAATGACTGTTGATGGTAGAATTCAGTCTTCAACTTCTTTATTTGAGCTCTGTCTGTGTGAAGACGAATCTTGCTGCTTGTGTCATGGATTATTTCCATGTGGGTATCCAAGAACTTGCTCATTTCTCGTGTCTCGGGAGTGCTTCCATTAGGATCTTGTGCTCCTTGGAGTTCGCCTTTGAAGGCTGGATGATGGCTGGGTGAATGCAGTGGCATTCATCCTACAGGCTCCTGAGATTATGGGAACAGTCAGGTTTTATAAGGTGCTCCTGAAGAGCCCAAGCACTCGTCATCTACCCTGTCTGTCTCTTATTTCTCCCAGTCTTGCTGTCCAGATGCTCCTGTAGAAATGGAGCAATAAGGATGCTCAAGATCAGCATGCACTTACCTTGGGTTCAGCGGTACCTGTTGCTGTGCTCTCAATGCTTCTGCTTTCCAAGTGCTGCCACTACATAGTAAATAACAGCCTTGTGTGGTCTGGACCTACCATGAGCTTCCTCTTAGGCAGTAAAATCAGCATCTGCTGGAAGCTTCCTTGTTCAGCATCTTGGAGCTGTGAGTCTGGTCTTAACCCTTCTGAGCTGAGGAGGCTGAGGGAGGTTCTTGTGTGTGCTTCTGGCATGGGAATAGCATGAGGCAGTGCTTCTCAGTTACAGAAAACCAGTGCAAGGTTAGTAATGCACTGCAAGAAAACATGTGCACTAAAATGCTGATTCTTGATGGTGTAGATCAATCCTCTGCTGTCAGTCCTTTCATCTGAAGAAGGCAGGAGGGGAGTTCTTTTCCATTTAGAACAGACTCACCAACATCTTGGACTTGAAGCTCTGTTTCTTTGTTCCCTACGCATCTCTCCAACCTCCTCACTACACTAGGGTCACCTGGGGATGGAAATAGGCAACTCCTATCTGAAGGTGTTAACCCTGTGACTATATCAATGGAAGCACTTATTTAAGCAGAAATAACTCAAAAGTTATCCAGGCCTTATCTCTTGCCCCATCTTTTAGAAAACAGCTTTATACTTCCTGTTTCATCTCGCTGAGCTTTTCCATCTCCACTGTCTTTGGGATTCCTTAGTGTCCTCACATATCACCACTTACTTTGTAGTGTGAGAGGTGTGCAAGGCTAGTATCAATCACGGCATTGATGCTACCTTATGCTAGGAACACCAGGAAGGATACCAGCTTATGCTGGAAACCCAGCAGGGTTTGATATGAGAGCAGCTCCTCCTGAACTCTGTTCTGTAGCCTGGCCCAGAGCAAAGAGAAAGGTTAGGCAGCTGCAGGCAGGCAACTTCAGACAGGGGATTTATCTTTATAGTGCCTCAGGCCCTCTCTGCATTCAGATGTGATTCAAAGCGCTGTTTGTGAACTATGCAAAGAGCGGCTCCTGTTTGCTGCCTTCCAGGCAATAAAAATAGTTCATACTTAGTTCCCTAAAGCATTATTGCAAATAAATAAGGATGAAAGAGGCGGCAGGAAAATATATATGAGTTTGTCAGAATGCTAGCAGGCTTCTGTTTGTAGGGAGGCTATTTTAGGGAAGGGCAGTCGAAAGAAAATGGGTTTTTAATGGGATGATAGAATGCAGTACAGCAGTCCTCTGTCTCTGTTCCAAGAGCACAGCTGATGCACAGAGTATACCTGTTAAACAGCTTAAAGATGGTTCAATTTGCTGAGACGAAGGGAGGTAAAACTGATCCAAAGCTGTCTGTCTCTTGCACCTGTCTTGTTTACTTCTTTTGCACTTCTAACCATTAACTGTTTCCCTAATCTCTGCTAATTACATCCTTAATTACATTAATATGCATTCCCAAATCTTAGCAGGAGAGTCTAAATTGCATAGTGTTGCGGTAGGGTGTTGAAGAGCCACCGTCAAGTTGTAGGCAATCAGAGTACTCTTCTCTCCTAGATGCAAGGCTAACTGTATGCTGTACTTAGGGGTAAAGTGCAGTAGTAGCTTTATTACATTGTACTCTGCCCTTTGCCTACACATTAATCTGTGTAGTTTAATGACTTCTTCAAAGCTTTCCTACTGCTTCCCAGAATAAGCTGCCTTACTTGGAAAAGGGACATTGTTAGGTGACTTTGGGGCCAAGCTTGGACATAATGCCTTGAATGGAAACCACCCTTTAAAGTTCTTAAGAACTTGAGCTCAAAGCTTGTAGTACAGAACTCAAAAGTAAAAGTTACAAGTAAGCAAGGCTTGTCTTGCCATCGGTCAGGCAGAGAAAGGCAAAAGCTCTCTAAACATGACTTAATTCTGTTTCACTGAGGTCTTACGTAGGAAGCACTGGCTTTGCTGATGAGAAAGGGAGCTCTGCTGCACTCAGAGTTGTGGGCTTTAAGAACAAAGTAACCTGAGAGTGTCCCTCCAACACAGGGCAGCCAGTTACCAAACTTAACATTCTTTCTTCTGTCACTGTTGATCTTAGTCTTGCTTGTATGATGATACTGAGCATTCATCCTTTCATTAACTGATGCCTTTTCTTTCTTTCCTTTTCAGCAATACTGGAGTAATCGCTTCCTAAACAATTTTGCAGAAATGTAAGGTTGTTTTGTTGCGTGCATGTGTTTTTAGCAACACATCTACCAAACCTTCTGCATGTATTGTGTAAAGATTCTTTGCTTTCCCTAAAACAAAACTCATTGTGTTTCTCTGTGGAAGAAATGTGTGGTACCATTAGGACTTCATTATTACAGATGTACAACCGTGCAATATCTAGCATACCGAATGGGAAACTCTGTCTCCAGAGAAGTGTGGGTTCTGTGCTGCATGGAGAAGAGTTGGGTTCTCCTTGAACAAGGAATGGTGGAGCTGTCAGCCAATTTTCCCATGTTTCTGTATGTAAAATGTCAGTTTATACAATGTACAATACCAGAATAATGCATGCCTTCGGTCGTAGCCAAACCTTTCTCTGTATTGTATCATCCCAACCGTACTACTCTAGAACAGCTTATGTACAATGCTATCCTATTTATAAAATCCATTGGGAAATAACTTACAGGTGAATGTTAAACCATAAGCCTCCAGTTCAGAACTTTGGCGCTTTGTTTTCTATCATGTGTGCAAATGGACCTCTTTTGCACTGCAATGTAACTTATTTAAATCTAAGGCAGTAAGACAGATGTTGGTGCAATACAAACTGTCATGATGCATTTATCTAAAACAGCAACAACCGACTTTAACCAGTGACCACAACTGCATGTGCGACCTTTAGAAGCTGTAAATAAGATCAGTTGTCTCTTTCCATGCTGACAGTAAGAAGCATCACACCCGGTTTCATTTGTATCAGGTAAATAAATCTCTTCTACCATACATACTTTGCGTGTTATTTTATGCACTTTGTTTTCTGCAGGTACATTTGTTCATACTTCAGCGCTCTTACATTAAGGCCAGGATGGCACTCACTATAGCACCAACACCATTGCAATCTTTCCTCCTAGAACTATGCAGATGCCAGCTGCTCTTCCGGCAGTATTGACCTCCTCGCTGGTGTGATTTCCTCTGTCCAGGGGCTTGTGTGTGTGTTTAAGGGACACTGTCAAGTACTTTGATCACTCAATTTTTTTAAACTGCTCCATTGTTTGTAAAATCCCTCTGAGAAACTCAAAATAAACGATTCTTTCCCAACTCCATCTTCACTTTTTTGTCCTTTTCTATCTTCCAAATTGCCCCTGCATGAAGCAGTTGTTCACTGTCTTCCCCCTTCTGTAGGCACCAGGAAGATGAACCAGATGTGTTTGCTGCAGTGCACACCAAGAGTAACCCACTAGGAGTGCTTCTACACTGCTGTTTTCCAACACGGGCTCTTCTGCCACCAGCTCCCATAGGAGGAGTCCCTAAGTTTCCAAACTGAGTTTCTTTTGGAGTAAGTCTGGGGAGCTTCTCTAAACACACCACTCAGGCAACTGCAGTAATGTGCTTTAACTTCAGTGTAATGTCTCTTAACCAGCAGCAAACAGCATTATCTAAACGAGGTGATGTGTGTGAGACCCTTCAACAACAGTGTGATGCTTAAAAATACAAGGCTTGAATTCCGCTGTTGAGCTGCCCTGAAGGAAGGTGGAAGATGCGTTAGTGCTTGTGCCTGCTTCCTACTATGGTAGTGTTGAGCTCTGCTCCTCACCTCTGGGCTGGGGCTGTCAGATCCGGGTTCAGCACTCAGCTCTTATCTACAGCGGCAGCTCTTCCCGATGTATTTATAGCCTGTCATCAGCAAACAGCCCCTGGTGGGGCAGCCAAAGGCTGGACCATCCCATGAACACTGCACAGGCACCTGAGCTCAGTGACTGAAGAACTGCTCCAGTATCACCCTTGTCACCTCCAGCTTTGCTTTCATTAGGAAGCAAGAGAGGAAAAGCCAAGGCTGCCATTTATGCAGGTGACAGTCAACTTTCCCTACAGCAGCAGGCAAGGAATACTGCTTTAATGCTGAGGAAAGACACGACCAGCAGGTCCCGGCCCTCAAGCTGCAGCCAGCTCGCACCTTCCCAACCGAGTCACACAGCTCCAGTGTCCCGTGACTGCAACACACGGAGCGCTGTGACCCTGTGCTTGCTGCTGCGCTGCAAGGACACCCCTGGCAGAAGTCATGACTTAAATGAGGTTTGTGCTCTCACTGCCCTTCACCATGACTTAAGCACAAACCTAAACATGACTTGAGACTGACTGCAGTGGGCAAACAAGCTCCCATCAGCCCTTAACTCATCCAGTGTGTCTCCTTTCCCTTCCTCGCTGTCTGCAGCCCAGCTGACTTGAGGCTGCAATGCCAATAACGATTCCTGGCAGAGCTATTCAGCTTTCCAGGGATTCCTGCCAAATGCCCATCATCTCCCTGCACTGCTAACAGCAATTCCAGTCCTCTGCAGTGGCCGCTTTGCTGTGGACACAGTTCACCTCTGCCTCGAAGTTATGGGTACCAAATCCCATAGCTTATAAAACTCAGCCTTTGGTTTATGGGCACTGACAGCTTCTTGGGACATCCCAGCACAGGCTTCAGGGAACTGAAGGCACAGAACGAAGCCACAACCACCAACATGCACACACAAACCTGCAATCAGGTGCTGGAGGTTTCAACCTCAACCAGAGAGCACGGACTCGTGATGAGCTGCTTCCCAAACCCCACACTACTCGTATTCACAGCACCCAAACCTCTCACAGATCAAAGTAACAAGAACAGAAGGAAATTGCTGTAGCATCGATTCAATCTCCACTCTGCCAGACAAGGCACGCTGCAGATGACCCATGAGAAACCAAGACCAGGTTTACAAAGCACCCAGAACCTGCTTTATCAAACCCTCCACCTCCTGGAGCTACAGAACCTCCCCAAACAGCCCCAGTGGCATTTCTACCCACATCCCAGCATCGTGCCAACCAGATTTTGCAATAAATCAGCAAAAAGTTGTACGTGATGTGCCAAAACGGACCTGAGGAATGAATGTGTGCACTGCACAGCACCAGATCTGCATCAGCACATGCAACTAAACCAGAGAACTAAACCACTGCTGCTGCCAGTGGCTGGTGGGGAACTCAGAGCTGCCCTGGTGAGACCAGCTCAGCATTTACCTCTTCCCTACTTCTAACCAGGTTCTAGATGCTCCTTAGGGAGGTCTCTACCTAACCCAGAAGGGTTTTCATCTGACAGACGTACACTGAAAGACCAACAGCAGAGCTGTTGGTGCTCTGACCTTAAATCCTATGGGATTAAGAGCTCCCCTCACCAGCTGCATGACAGGTTTGAAGCCTTCACCAAGCCACTTCCATCTCAGTGAAAGCCCCACTGGCAGCATCCCACCAAGCTCCTCAGTGTCCCTTTACCTGTTGCTAACAGTGCAAAGGCAATCGTCACTGCATTGACACTGGGACCACACTGGGGTTAGGAAGGGGCCAAGTCCTGCTTGCAGCAGGCAGCACCTCCCTGTGTGCAGTAGCTGTGCACACAGTCACGTGGTCCCTTACATAAAGAACCCCTGTGGCAAGTTGTAAACATCTCTAAGGCCTATTTACAGCCAGATGATGGATATGCTTCCTTCAACTGTGTAAACCCTTGGAACTTATAGCGTGGATGATAAATCACAGCATGAAAGGAGATGAAATCTTCCTGTTTCCTAATCACCCTTCCCAAGCGCTAGGGGCTGCAGGAACAAAAGCTGGAATCTAAGCACAGCACAGGAAGGGTTAAATCTCTTTTCAAACCCTCAGGTATTTCCAGTGTTATGGGATGGGAGGTCCTGAGAACTTCTCAGAGGCCAAGGTTGCCATGAGGGAAGCAAACACTTGACCTCCAGCCCTACCGCACCGGCCACGTTCCAGTGTGACATTACCCTCTGCAGAGCAGACACCTCCTTTCCTGCCTACTAAAAGCTGTCCTGGAAAGCTGAGGAAAGGTGAAGTCTGTCTTCATACCCCATTCCTCCTCATGTAACAGCCAGCAGCAACACCAGAATCCAGTATGTACGCAGGGCAGCTAGAACCTGGGCTAATACTGTTCTCTCACAAGCCAAGCCTTCCCTGTGTTAAACAGGTCCCTGCACTCCAGCCCACCTGGGACTACCAGATGAACAATTCAATCCATACAAACATATCTTACTTACACTATGGATCTCAGTAGGAGAAACAGAAACTGAGGGACCTCATCACGTTTTACAAGGCAAAAGTAGCCCCTTGGTCACAGACTGCAGCTTCTTACTTGGCTTCCTGCTAGACATTCATCTGAGCAACCATACGGATGCAGCTTACTCAGACCAGCGTAAGCAAGATGCGTGGCCACAGATGCTGCTCTTGCTCTGCTGATGTCATCATGCTGGAAAGCTTTAGTATGCCAAGAGGATGAAGCCAAGTTCCCAGCTTCAACTCATCCATACTGCACGTCAAAGAATAACATTATGTATTACAGACTAAACATTAGGAAAAAAGCAGGAACAAGAAGAAACCAGGGAATCTTCTAATAGCCAAATAGTTCAGGGAAGGAGCTGGCATCTGAATGGCCTTTACAGCAAAGCACAGGGCAACACACCACCTCCCCAGCACAGCAATCAGCCCTTTTGTGCTGCCACATGAACCGAAGCTCTTGGATCAGCTGCCAATGTAAGCAGTTCACTTCTGCCAATCATTAAAGACGTTAGATCTGGGGGTTTGTATTTGGTTATGGTATAGTTGTGTACCTTGAAATCTGCCTTGGAGAGTTTCATACAGCTGAGATCTAAGAGAGGAAATAAGGTTTGCTGAATAAGAAATGCTCCCTGCTTCCACCCTGGGGAGATTCATTTCCACATCACTGAGCTCCTGAAAAGCAAGGAGGGAAAATCACCACATAAAGAGAGGCCTAATGAGGAACACAGCCACTGAAAGCAATAAAAACAAGTCCTCGTTAATCAAACACCTCTCTATAATAAGCAATAATAGAAAAGGAAAAAAACACCTCAATTAGACAGAAAACATTAATCCTGGCCAGCGGTCCTCAGTTCTATGAGCTCTGCCTCACCCAAGCTCTGGACATCGGAATTAGGAATATATTACAAAGCACGAGCACATCGCTTGCTACAGACCCTGTGTTATTTAGGTAATTCCATGCCACATCATGAGCATGTGTTGCTTTGAGGCTCAAATGGATTTGGGCTTTGAAACAATTTCATTCCTTCCCATCACTTCTGTGTCTTTCCTATGGCAGAGTAGGAAAGAATTCAAACTTACTAATGACACCTGTGATTTAAATTCATGGATTCAAGCAATCACAGGTGCTGCATCCGTATCCAGCCCAAGGCCAGCACTTGCTGACAGACCAACCCCATACATTACAACCCCCATACATTGAGGCTTTCTTGCCTCACCTATAATTGCTTCACACTGAGGAGCTTTCATCACATCTTGATACAGTCTGAACTCCCTTTTTTTGCCTTTATGATCTTCTATGGTGCACAGCACATGACTAAGAGACAGAATGAGGTCAGCTGCTTACTATGAGTTAATTGTTCTATTCCTTGAATTAGAGCATCAGGAACTGAACTTGAGGGTATAAGATCTCTGCAAAACCAGAGATCACATTAGAGAGCTAATGAAGACTCATTAACAGGCAAGAAGAATCCCTCTAGAATTCTGAAGCTAGTGCTAAATATATGATGCACTCAGCATGTATGGGGTTGGAACTAGATGATCTTAAGGTCCTTTTCAACTCTAACTATTCTATGATTCTATAGCACCTTAAAGTTCCTTACAGTCACTACTGCACAACTATCAGCTGCATCACCCCAATACATCAGGTACTTACAGAGGTATCATATGCAGGATCTAAGGAGCCATGTTCTCAGAGAACCCAAGAGGCAAGGACACAGCTCTATTCACTGCTGCCTTCAGGCATTCTTACACATACTGGTCTTGTTTGCCTCACATAAGCACCCTGATGTTTTCTTTGCAGCACACTCATCTGGAGGTACAGCTTCCTGTCTCCTCTAAAAGAAGAAATGATCAGATTATCTACAAAGATACTACAGAGCGGCTTTAGCAGAACTGTGGGTCCCCAATTTCCTGTTCTGTGTGAATGCTTCTAGAAATTCCTAAAGCCAGTGGTGTCCACCTGAAATTAATGACCTATTTAAAGGCATCATTAGAATAGAACGGCCTAGGAGGTTGCAAAATATATACATCACATACTTCATATAACTCTCATCAAAATTAAGTATCATAGAATCATAGAACTATGTCCTTTGTTTAGTTTAATAACATCAAGAACTCCATTCTTCAATCCACAACAGAGGTCTGGGATGCTGATGAACCTACCCAGCTTCCAGATGCAGGACACAATCTGATGGGTGCTCAAGTCTGAAGAGAAAAGAGAGATACATGTGTATTCCTTCCTGTTATGAAAGAACTGCAATGAGCTGGTATCTATTCACTGCAACACAGAACAGCAGCAAGAACAGATTCTTCACAAGAAGAACCCACCAGAATGCAATCAGCAAAATGTTTGCAGCCCAGAAAGCCAACCATATCTTGGTGTGCATCAAAAGGAGCGTGACCAGCAGATTGAGGGAGGTGACCTGCCCCTCTACTCTGCTCTCCTGAGACCTCACTTGGAGTACTGTGTGCAGTTCTGGTGTCCTCAACATAAAAAGG
>JASSUY010027853.1:0-61116 GCA_032466535.1 Forpus xanthops | reverse complement strand
CTGAGGAAGAAATTCTTTACTGTGCAGGTGGTGAGGCACTGGAATGGGTTGCCCAGGGAAGATGTGAATGCTCCATCCCTGACGGTGTTCAAGGGCAGGTTGGACAGAGCCTTGGGTGACATGGTTTAGTGTGAAGTGTCCCTGCCCATGGCAGGGGGGTTGGAACTGGATGACCTTAAGGTCCTTTCCCACCCAAACTAGTCTATGATTTTGTGATTTCCTTATACTAAAGATACTAACTCTATGGATCCAGGGGCTTGTGATTCTATAGGCTCCTGTTTGTTTATACTGGTTGCTCTAGAACTGTTACCTTGGGAATATTTGGCTGCTGTCCTGTTGTGGGTCAGTTTGTGTTCAGGTTTTTCAGCTATCCAGACATTTGTTGCCTCTGTTATGCAGAACTGCTTGTTAAATGCTGAAGAGTTCCAGCCTGTGTGTTTAGTCTACAAGACTCTTGAGCTGCAGTTGGTGTTTCTGTGAGGAGCAGAACTCTTCCATGGCTGTTGTGAGCCCAGATGAAAGGAGACTTCAGTATGTAAGGGCAGGAAAATAAGTTTTCATAAAGACTTTCTTTGCATCAAAGAGAGCTGATGTTTATGGACATTTGTCTTGCTGAATTGTGGATGACTGAAGCTTGGATCAGGAATTGTTGGTTAGAATAGGAGAAAAAGAAAAAAAGGGGACTGAACAGCCGGAAGCCTTCTGATGACATGAGATATGTGCCTATAGCAGGATGCTCAATGTTAGTACAGCTTTAGGTTGTGGAAAGTAGTAACAGAAGCTTTTCTTTTTCCTGAGGTTCTTGGGTCATGAGGTTTTTCTGTATTTAGTCACCAGTCAGCAAGTCACAAACCATTAGGATTAACGGGCAGTGTTGTGTGTGCATGTTCAATGTTTGCACTGCCAATTGCAGTTGTGTCAAAGACTGTATGACCAAAGACTGTGCAGGCTGTTTCTCAAGCTGTTGTATGTTAACAGCAACTTTCTGATGTTGCAATACTCGGAACTAAGAAGCACCAGATTTTTCCCCTGCATGGGTTAGAATCACAAGAAAATCCATCTCTCTGTCCTATGGTGATGAGGTTGTTTAAAAAGCCATCTTCCAGGGGAGAACATGTTTGCCTTAAAACAGACCCCATATTCTGCAGTGTCAAGGTGAAGTTTTACTTCTGGAGTTCAATTTGCCAGCAGTGAGATGTTATCTTGACTCCAGGCAGGGAAGACCCCTCTCCTGGCTACCAGCATGGTGACTTCCTCCATATGCCCTAGCAGGGCATAGTCTTCTGTGTGTCTTTGTTAGTGCCTGACAGCCCCTCCCAGCTGCTGGAGCTTTCTGTTCCTATTGCATAGCAGCAGTTCTTTAATCAGAAATCTTGTTAGTATTCAAGGATAATTGATCCGACTCTCTGGCAGGGGGTGGGGACCCAGCCTTGCATCCTTCTCCTACTTGCCACCCCCAGTTTGACCCCTGTTGTCTCTTTGTTTTCTCCTGTTAAGTTTGTGCCAGTGATGTGTGTGTGCTGTTTTTCCAAGCAGCCTGAAGTTGGCTGTAACCAAGAGCAGCAGTTAAATAGAGCCCGATTTCCCCGCTTCCTGGCGTTCAGTTGTTCAGCCCCATTTTCTGGTCTTCTGTGTTTTTGATTTGCAGAGAAGGAACTTACTTGGTGCCCCCGGGCATCTCTTAAACCCATTAGAACAAACTCCATTATTTCACTGTACTTAGAAATCCTCCTCCTTTAGTCCCAGCATCCATCAAAATAATGTATCCTCTGTAAGGCCCTCTGGAAAATGTTTAATAGGATCTTTTCAAACTCAAGAAGAGTTCCAGTTGGGAAGGGGGAGGGGAGAAGCCTAATGGAAGATCTGACTGTGACTTGCAGTAAGCCTGAACTTGGCCCGTGTCAGCTCTCCCTTCACCTCCATGCCGAGGGAGTGCTGAACAGAGCGGATCCAACACTGGGATCAAAGCTGGAAACAAAAGGCTTTGGGAGAAAAATTTCCCGTCTGGCCAAGAGGCAGCCACACAAAGGTGGTGCATAATTTATCATCGGAGGTTTATTTCTGCTGTGCTCCTTCTGGAGAGGGAAGGAAAAAAGAAGTGACTCTCCTGCTGTTTCAAAGGGGATAAGTGATGGCTTTGGAGACTGGAAGCAGGCAGCAGCTAGAGATAGCATGGAAAAGCTTTTTCAGTGCCGTCTGTACCCAGCTCCTCTCTTCTCAAGCACTGTTTCTATTGGGGGTGGAACCCTCTTCTTGCCTTTTGGAGTTTCAAAGAGTACTTTTAACTTCTCCGGTCATTCCCAAGTCTCAGTGTGTGGAGTGGAACAGCTCTTGGCAAAATCACGTTCTTTGAATTTTTGAAGTGTGTTTCTTATCTGAAGGATTGGTCCAAGTGCTGTGGCTCTGTGTAGCATGGAGGAAGAGGCTCCATTTGCCTGAAGGGTTTGTAGTCTAAATTGGACATCTGACGTTTGGTAAGGATCAGGGATATGATGATTCTAGTGGGATAGATAAGGTCCAATATTAAAAGAGCATAGCATAGCATTCTGATTAAATTTTCTTCAGCTTTTGCTTAATGGGAAAAGCTTCTCAAATTTTTTCATTCCAGTTGCTTCTTAGAATGAGGATAGAGAGAGATTTTAAGGTAGGAGTTGACATCAAAGACTACTGAAAGCTGGTAACTGCGGAAATAAGGATGAGGAAGCAGATGCAAGAGTAAACTGTGAGGAGAAGGGAAGGGAATATAGAAGTACAGGTATTAACAGAAGCAAAGATAGGCATTTTGGAAGCGAGAGCCAAGGACTTGAGCTGGCAAAGGAACAGAAGAGCTGTTTAAGGAGATCCAAGTGCAGTAATTATATGGGATATGATGTCAGAAAGAGTGGTTAATTAGGTAGTATAAAAGATAGAAGTTTTGAAAGTGAAGATGAGGATTGAGCAGCATTTAACTGCTCAGGCAGGGAAAGCCTTATTTTAGTAATGCTTTAGAGGAGGATGTGACAACTTGTAGGAACTCTCAACAGTAGAGTCCCTGACCTAGTGGGGTGAGTTTATCAAAAAGCAGGAGCTTAGCAGGAGGCGCAGGAGAAGGAGACCAATAATGGTACGGTGAGCCCATGAGATAGTTCCCCCACCACATCTATCTGCAGTGATGGAATGTGAGACCTGGCAGGCTTGGGAGCACGTACAGCCAGGAGGGTTTTTGAGTGGGATGGCTGATGTTCGGGAAGCCCTTTTTGAGGAGAGTCCTGCCTGGAAAAGTGTTTTAAGGCAGAGTTGGAATGAGAAGTGGGGAGGTTGGAGATGATTGCTTGGAAAAACATGCAAAGTGAGAACAGGAGATTCCTCTGGGGCTGAAGAGGAGTCTGGGTACAGAAGCAACAAGACTGGTGGCAGAAAATAACAGCTTTCCTGGAAAAGGAGGCTACTTCTCTTCCTCTTCTCCATTAAGAATTGCTCTGTGGAGGAGTGAGTCGCTAGTGAGAACTGTTAAAACACAAACATAATGTTCTCAGCCTCCTCTGAAGGAAGCAGCATTGTGTGACTGTGCAAGAAGGTTCCAGGGAAACACACTCTGCTCCTTTAGCCTGAATCTCCAGCTCCATCAGTTCATTTGACTTGGTGACAGTTGGTAGTGTCTGGAAGAGGTTCTTGCCTCGGGTGCAGCCATCCACTGTAGCAGAACTGTGTCTCATGGGATCCAGGATTAGAATAAAATAGGCACACCTTTTTCTTTTTTTCCCTTTATGCTCCCACCCAACTTTAGTTCTGAATTTCCGTAACTGCTGAATAGTCAAATCCTTTCTTTGCGACTCCGAGGGCAAGGAAAATGATGAGAAGTCTCCGGATTATAGTTTCCTGCTCCTGTTCTGAGCTCCTGGGGATGAACCAGGAGGTGGGGTAATTTTCTGTATTAAAATCCCATTTGTTAAGAGGAAATCAGATTTACTGCTGCCCTTTCTTCGTGATTCAGGGTTCACAACTTCTTCAGGCTTGACAAATTTGGGAGATGAGTTTTTTGAGGTCTCAGAGACTGCTTTCTTCTCACTGTGCTTTTTGAAGCCTCTTACTCTTGAAAAGCCCAAGTTGAGTTTCTTATGGCTGGAGGACATCCCCCTAATTTGTGCTGCCTTTTAAAAAGGGCCTTGATTAGCAATGTATCTGTTGTCAAGAGGAGAAGCATAATAGGTCTGTCTGTGAGAGAAAACTGGAGAATTAGCATCATGGCAAAGGAGGGAGGTTGGAGGTTGCCATCCCAGAGGCTTTAATAGCCAAAAAGCAGGAGAGCATAGTCATTGGCAAATAAGAATGCTAGGGCACTGTCTGCTCTTTTATCATGGATCTCACATAGAAGTATTTAGTATCTAAATCTTATGAAGTGTAATGTGGGAGTTGGTGGAAGATAGGTCAAATCTCCTGATAAAGGTACTAGTCATTGCCTTGCAAACAGAGCTAAGTTTAATTCAAGGAAAGAGAGGGTTGAATTGAGAGCTGTATCCATGCAGAGTCAAAGCGGTGAAGGGAATTTTCTTGGGCATTGACTTGGAAGCGGAGAAGGATGGAATTGGACTGATTGGTGAGGTTACAGCCCTTTGCTTGGCCTGGGGGAAGACTGCCCACAGGTCTGACATCTGTCCTGTACCAGCGAACAGCAGCTGCAGGAGGGTGTTGACTCATGAGCAGCCAATTCCAGAGCAGTTGTCTCCACCACAGGGGTTGTAACCTCATGCGTTGTTCCAGTTCGAACTGTCACTGCTCATGAATCAGCACTGTACGTATGCCTTTGTTCACTGCACTTCTGAGTGTAAGGGAGAATTCAGACCTATGGTCAGCATTACCTTGAACAACAGAAGCCCTTTAGGCCTTTTAGGTGCTTGTTTTCTTCCAGGTGTAGGGTTCTATTTTGTGATGGATCCCATCTCTGCCTCAACTCCCCTGGAAGGGCACATTTGTCACTGGTAGTTATGCTGAGTGATTTCTGTGCTACCAGGACTCAAGCAGAGAACAAGAACCTTGTTGATCCCTGTCTTCTGCAACTTTCCACTGCAAATTCCTTTGGCTCGCAGTAGCTCATCCACTCAAAGCCAAACCTGTTGTTTCTCTGGGGTTTCTCTTGTTTGTGACCTGCCTCCTGTGAACTGGAAGGTGAGGAGCTGTAATCTGTTGCTCTTCGTGGGAATTCCAGACTAGAACAGCATAAGCTAATTTCTTAGGTTAAGTTTTCCAGTCAGTTGTGTTTTACATCCTTCCTTTTTGTGCTCTTTATGGTTAGTTCTTCACCCACAAGTCCTCAGAAGTTTGGGAGCAAATATTTAAGCTGGAAGGGAATGTCTAATAGAAATGGGATAATTCATGTGGTACTCTAGTAATGTTTTTTTGGTCGTGCTGGAGGAGCAAACTCTTGATGGCAGTAATATGTATGCTGGAGGAGGAAGAGAAGTTGAGATGATTGCTTTCTGAGAAATTGCCATGAGCAGTTTTTGTGCTGCAGATGCTTTAGAACAGACTGGCAGCGGAGAGGGGGTGGCAGGCAGGCACTTCAGTACTTCGAATGATTGGCAAAACCCCCTGTTTAGCTTGATCAGGTACATGAGGCTGAATCTAACAGTTACAGCATGGAACTAATGGGAGCTACCGGACAAATGAAACCTGTGTACAATCCGTCAGTTGTAGGATATAAATAAACAGTGCTCAACCAGAAGCCTTCGGGCAAAGGAGTGAGGCTGGGTGACATCTTTGGTATGTACGTCTTGACTTACCCGCTCAGGCAAAAGAGCCTCTGAGCTCAGGCTTCTGATTAAGTGACTGGGACAGTTGCCAGAACACCTACATTTGCTGGCTAACGTACTGCAGTGCATTGGTCCCGCAGGTTAATCTGGGGAAGTCATGGAGTGGGATCTAGGTTAGGTTGGGGCTTTTTCTTGAACAATGTCGTAACAACGTGCTCTGCATTCTGTATGCCAAGATCTTAAAATAAATGTGGTAGTGATGCTACAACTGTCTGTCAAAGGAACGAGGGTCATCAGAGTTATGCCATGGAAGACCAGAGATGCCATGGGAGCTAGGTTTTCTGACTTTGCATACCAAAGTCTTTAAGGTATGTGCTGTATGGCTCTGTGCCCTTTAGAGGCAACTGAAAGGGAGTGGCTTGCAGGTGGGAAATAGCAGTAACTCCATTAGGAGGGAATTACTCTGTTTGCAGGATGGAGCTGGGCTGAGGTGCGCATGCAGCACTGTCCCTCTACAGCCCCACACTGACCAGCCTCAGGAGTCCTTGCATGCCTAAGGCTCTGTGTCAGTGTGGCTCTGCTGGCTATGTAGTAGCTCCAGCAAGTAAGACACATTTCAACTACTCAAGCCATGAGAACTGAATACAATGCTGGGGTTTTCCTACTTTATTATATGATGGCAAATAAAACATTTGACTCCCAGAAGAACCAACTCCAGAGCTCTGTGTGTTCTTATACTTGTAACTCAGGAGAAGTTAACTCTCTTAAGTTCACATGTACGAAGACTTGATAGAACTAAATCTGTGAACTCTATATAGTGATGGCTACAGAACAGAACTGGAAGGATTTTCATTGCTGATCTTTGCATACAAGAAACTTGGTATCTGTTTTGGCCAAAGCAGCAAAAGCTGCCTCTACCTGAAAGTACTAGAGAACCATAGGCTGAAACTAAGTGAAAAAGCTGTCCACTCTTATGAAAACATTATTTTTGGGATTTGGCACTCCTTTTGTGGCTAATAGAGCAAATAACTGAATCCGGAATCTGTCTGTTTGAGAAACTAGTCTAAATCTAAACCAGAACACAAGTTTCTGTAGCAGAAAGTCCAAACCCACTAGCCAACCAGGCTGCCACAAGTTATTGCGCAAAGTTGTCGTGCTGGCAGATAGTACCAAATGAAATGTGCAGTGTCGAGTGAGGCTCTTCCCAGATACTGAACTGGCATGTGCAACTTTGAGTTGGACACAGGGAGAACACCATAAATCAAACAGAAAATGACTGGGAAAGGGAAGTAAAAGGGAGGCTGAGAAGGAGATCTTCTAATCCTATGAGTAAAATATAAAAGAAGATGAGAGAGAGCAAGAAAACACTTCTCTTACTAGATATAAACCATTATTCCTTGGATTACTTGAATTTCTATTGTTGAACTCTATGCCATGAAGCCTTCTCTATTGAAACGACTGGAGGCAGTCCCTTCATATATTGAATTCACTTCTGGGAGAAACTCAAGTGTGCTGTCTTTTACATGTGGGTAACACTTGCAGAGCTTGTTTTGCCAATAAAAGTGTCTTTGAATTGACTGTGGTGGGATGTGGTGCGAGTTCTGATGTGACGTGAGGCTCTTTGTAAGTGCAGATTTTGATGAGAACTCATCTCTAAAATCCCTAGTAATTCTGTTTTCTTGTTGCTGTTGTGAATTGGCTCCTTCCTTTCTGTGGTCCATTGTTATATGGTTGATGTTTGAAAATTAAATGTTTTCCATCTGGTTGAGAAATGTGATTTATCCTTGGAGGCCTGAACTGCTGCCTTTGCTAATAGGAAATAAACAATATTCCAACTGTCCCTAATTATCACCCACTTGCTTCCCCGCAGATCTATGTCTCTTGCAAAGGGCACTGGAAAACTGACTTATGGATCATGAGTTGCATTTTTTCCTGTCCTCTGTTCCTTTGTCTCTATCAACTTAGTCCTCTCCTCCTGTTTGAACTGTGTAAATTAAACATGCTGCTTAGAACAACTGTACAATGGGCTGGACAGTGGAGATGTGACTGGTTGGGAGCTCATTTCCGGTGATATTCAGGATGAAACTGCAAATTACTTTCACTGGCACGTTATGCTCTGGAGTAGGGCTCAGTGTGATCTTGCTTTATGGGAAACATTGTCTTCAAAATACAGTTTTATGGTAATATAAAGCCCATGTTTTGGAATATCAGGATGAGAGTAATTTCTGTTCCTGCTGCCTTTTACTTTCAGTAAACTTGATATCTCTCAGAGAGGGGTATTTTTGGTGGGGTGCTAGGATGCTGTCACTGCTGAGGATTGTTCTCTGCCCACAATATGTAGTTTCATGTTACGCCTCTTCTCGTGTAACTGTGGGTTGCCCCATAGAGTGGTCTCTCCTTTATTCCCTTTGCTATGTCTGAGTGGATGAATCGGTTCAGCTTGATCTGTCACAGAAGGAGCCCACCTGCAAAATGGTGCAACGAGTGACACCACAGGTTTTGGTGTGGTATTGGCAAGCTGGAGGGAATTGTTCTTCAATGAGCTGTCAGTGTAAACCTGATGAAAGGATGGAGGGAGCAAGACCAACCATTTTCTTTTGGTGCTGGCTTGCTGCTACTTTGCTTTGCCTTATCAATAGTTAGAAAGGCTTTTCCTGGAAATAAGGGAAGGTGAGAATTCAAGACCAAGATTTGGTTTCTATGGCTCATGTAAGCATAGGCTTCTTTATTGTGTTGTATGACAGTCTCAGTACTACGTCCCTATGTGGTGAAAGATCAACCTATAGATGTTGCAACTGGTACAGTACATTAATTGGTGATACCTCTTTGTGGTGGAAACTTGTATTCATTAAGACTGGAAGCACTGACCAACTGTCTTGTTTCACTTGGGGTAACACAGACTTAAGTTCTGAGCTGTTGCCAGAGAAACTGTCAATCAAAATATGAAAAGCTCTATCTCCTTGCCAGTGTCTTGACTCTTCTTCCGTAGTCTTGCCTCTTAAATGACTGATGTCTAGCAAAGACTTAGGTTTTGACTCTTACTTGCAGAATCTACATCCTCCTCCAGAGTTGGTGCAGAAATGGCAGCGTTGATGCTGAATGTTTGATTAGTCAAAGGCAGAGTTTGCGGTTTGAAAACATAAGCTGCCTAAATGGTCATTCCTATTCTCCCTCAATGAGTATGTGACAGGCTGAAGGGAAGCATCTACGTGGGCCGAATCTCACACATGAATTGTCAATTGGATCATGTAAAGGTTCACTCTGATGGAAATCAGAGCTTTGCAGTGTTACATGCAGTGTGGGCATACAATAAGGACAGTCTACTCTGAGGAGTTTATGATTTCTACATGCAGTAAATTGACAGATGTATTGAATAACAGGAGAAAACCCCACAGTGATTAACATAGTAAATAGGGGTTCCACTTAAATGCTTTGCCTTTTAGTCTCAACATACAGACTTGTTCCGTCCTTTCCATCCTCAAAATATCTTTCTGTTGAAGCTGCCTTTATCTTCCCGTGCTCCCATCTGACATGCTGCATACAGTGTTATCACAATTAAATAGACACATTTGTTGCATCTGGGGTCTTATGCTGGGAGGGTGAAAATTCTTCTCAGAAATAGTGCCCTTCTAAGAGGGTTTAGTTGCTGGTTTTGTTCTAAACAGCGTATGTTCCTGTTACCTGCCGTTGTGTTCAATAAATGATTAGCATTAGTCTAATGAGAGGTATCATATCTGAACATGCAGCTCACAAAGACCTCTTCTGCCTCTGTAACTCTTCCACCCTTTCCCCTATCCTGACTGCAGCAGCGTTTAGGATGGATCACAAATGGATATTTTACCATGTAACCACAAAGGTCAGGAAATTTGAGAACTAAAGCATAACTTGGACTCAGCCAGGAATCCAAGTGTTAGACCCTGCATTCCTGAATTGGGATCATTTCGTGTGGCCAACTTTAAGTAATAACTATTGCACGTTCCTTTTTGTTGCTTTGTAGCAGCAAGCTAAATTGCTGGGTAGAAGTCTGTAAATATGTAACTGGCTTCAGTAGCTGTATTTACCCAATAGCTTAAGTGGTTTTCCCCATAACCTTTGGAGATCACTTGTACAGATCTTAATATGGGAATGACCTCTTTGCAAGCTGCAACATAAAGGCTCTCCATGATTGTTGGGCCAGCTGTGCTAATGGCTGGGTTGTCTTTCTTTTCCTTTTGGTTTCTCTAAGGATAGCTGTCAACTTGATTTCGGAGCCTACAGATTATTTTCGTGCAAGGGTAAAGAACTGAGCCATAGGGGCTGGTTGCTTAGGAGCTGTTTTTTCCCTGCATACTGAAGCTAGTGGCTTTATCCCAGATTAGGATGTTATGTTTTTAAACATTTACTGTACTCAATTGCAGAATGATCTAATTCACCCTGTTTATTCCTTTTCATGAGGATGTTCAGCACAGTAGCGTGAGTATCCCACTTCTAAATGTGCAAACACTTGGTAAACAGACTGTAAGAAGAATAACTCTTGGACTGGCTCATGTAGTAAATATGTCTGTAAAGCCTTGAATGGGAAGCGACCCCAACTTCTTGTATCAGTTTGGCTCTGAGGCTATGGTTCTGCAAGTTGTGAAACAAATGGAAGAATGAGAGTGGGCTGGGTGAGGATGAGTTGGAAGACCCTTCAACTTGGCATCTTTTTGCTCATCGCCCAGGGGACCCCTTTCCCTGGCTATTACCAGGCTGCACAAAGCTGTGCTGGCTTATGGGGGTTGTGCAACTGGGAATAGGGGAAGGAGGGCTGGGAGCTCTTAAAGCTAGCGCTACTGATGAATATGAAACCATAGTCTTGAAGTTTCTTTCCCATGATAGAGTGTCAGTGTGTTTCTGGAGGATCTGAGGGCTGTGATATCACTTAAAGTCAAATCAAGGCTGCTTCCTGACCTTTGCTTATTGTGCACAGAAGGGGATTTGTTTTGGGAGGATATCTGGCAAAGAAATCAAGAACTAGGTTGTATCATGAAGGGCAGAAGATTATATCTTCCCCATGGAAAACAATCGTGTTCTTTCTTGATACCTAAGTCGTCTTGTATGTGTTTCAGTTTGCCAAGTGTGTGTGCGGTTATAAGGAGGGACATGGAATGATTTCCAGAATGCCGTTGCTATTTGTAATTCCACATTGTTTGATAGTGTACAATAAAAAATGGAGGGAGGGGAATGAACTTCTAACATGCTTCTTGGAATCTGGAATTAATGGATCACATTCAATCTCAGAATAAAGGAACAGGGAATAGGAAAGTGAACTGAGCTCAACCTCGGAGCTCGAGGTGTAGGCTTTCATGACCATAACGGTGTGTAGCTTAATGGTGTGCTGTGACTTCAGTAGGTCTGATCTTGACTCATCAAGGCTTGTTGGCTTAAGGTCCAAATGTACCAGATGTTCTTACTTAGAGAATGATCTGTAGGAATAATGTTATATTCTTACAGTGTCTGGGAATGGCAGCGTAAGGTACCAGAAGTATTTAGCAAGTTTAGTCAGGACTCAAAGTGCACACTAAGGCCTTTTTCCCCACCACAGACATGCTTTCTTTTTTTCCTGACTGAAAAGAGTAATTTTGCTGCATAACTATTAAAATGGATTCCTATGTAAGCCACTTAGGAGTGGAAAGAGGAAAAACGTCTGTGTCCAACTAAAAACAAGCCTTCCAGGAACTTCTCAAGGTGGAGTGTAATTACTGGTGATAAAATTCTACTATAACTAGAAGTCACTAGATGAGTAGCGTTGTGTTCTGCTTCGTCTTTACTGCTATCCAAGTAATTTTAGGTAGCATTTATATCACTGATGGGTGTAGGTTGATCTTTAGAGGAAGTATTCTGTAGTGGGCTGGATAGCATCACTTCTTGCAATGCCCACAAATTGCCTCAAAAGCTTGAAGAAACTTAATTAATCTGATGGACCCTACTCCCCAAAGTGTTATTTCTGAGTGGAATAACAGAAGGAAAATGGCTCTTGGGTCATCACAGTAAATGCATCCGATTGGGGTTTTGGCCCTGAGGTCATGGTTGTAGCAAAAGGCAGTGTGCCTGCATGTAGAGGGAACTTCTCTGTAGACAGGAGAGTTTAAAAGGCCTCTAGAGAGAGTAAAAAAAACCTCTTCTTCCAGGACTGAATGATGTCTGCTGAGAGGATCTGCAGTGGGTTTTGTGAAGAGCCTGTGTCTATTTGGATATGCACTTCAGATCCTCCAACTTGGTCCAGGAAGTCGTATCAGAAGTAGTTCTTAATCATATTGTTACTACAGGCTCTTCTCATGAGAAAATTCTGCAGGCATCTTTAGGCTGCTTTTATATGGAAACAGTGGTTATTTCAATATGCCTGCATATCCTCTCACCCAAAAAAACTGGTCTCAGAGAATAAAAGTTGTATGAAAATAGGCAGCACAATAAAGGGAACGCATCACAGAAGCGACTTGGCTGGGGGTGAAATGTTCTCATGAGTTTGCATTTTGTGAGACATGAAAGGATCCCGTCCCTCCCTCGATTTGGCAACAGATCACCAACATTGACTGCTAAGAGATGAAGCCATCTGAAACTGGCTTTGTTAGTTCAGCTTCACATGTAGCTACTGAGATTAATCAGGTGTGCAAGTTGGAGTTTTGCTGGATATAAGCTTATTTCCAGGTTCCCAAGTAGTGGCAGTGGTCCAAGGAGTCAGTTCACCAAGCTCAGGAGATGCTTAGTCCTCTCTTGTTACGAGGCAGAAGACTTCAATGGGCTTTAACTGTGGTGCACTTTAGGACTGCTCAAAACCTTTGGCTGGTTTAGGAAGTAGCTGTTTGGCTGCAGAGGGATATTTCTGGTGAGGAACATGTTCAACGTGTGTTCTGAGCTAACTGGCTGCTGGCCGGTTCCCAGATAGGAATGGGAGATTTGGGGTGGGGTTCTGTTCTAACTCATCTTTGGACTGGATTTTAGCTGTTAAGGTTCTGATATTGTGCTCATCCCCAGCTAAAGGTCACGAAGGCAGTGCTGGCTTGGAGCAGCAAGAAGTCTGGACTAGGATATCTGAAATAATCACTGCTCCCAGTGACCTGCCCTATGCCTCTGAATGGCTGAATATGAGGTAGAATGTTACTGAATGTCACAGTTTACAGCCTGGCAACTTCCATTTATTTTAGCATGCTGGATTATGAAGCGATGCTTTAGGAGCTGCACACAACTGTCCTGAGGTAACATCTTGCCAGATACGATCCTCTGGATTCCTGGGTCTAGTCTGATTGAACTGGAAGGATGCTGCAGGCATGATACTCTTTTACCTCTGGAGACTTGAATCTCTTGGTCTTCAGCCTGTGTTATAAGGTCTGTGTGCCTCAGCCTTAGCCTCGTCGGGGCAGGAGCTGGCTGAGATGTTTGCTGCGGGCTGGGGAAGGAAGGAGAGGTGTCCTATGTGCCCTCAGCATCTTGGAGCACAAGAGCAGCATTTTGTAATGCAAGTTGAACCCGTTTTGATGATCTTTCCTAATTAGTTACATCAGAAAGGCCAAGGATCTTACTTCTTTTACTGATTTTCTTCCTTCTTGTTTTTTCTTTCCTTTTTTTTCCTCCTCCTTTTGTCTTGCTTTCAGTTCACCCATCTGCATCTGGTCTTGCCCAGGCAGCTGCTGCTCTATTTGTGTGTTCCCTGGGGGAGCTCTGGTACTCCTTTAAGATCTCCTGTTGCTTTGGGAATTCACCTTTTAGACATGGTGCTTCATTAGCCTCTCTCATTTATTTAGTACTGTGAGAAAAGATTTCCCCTCCCGAAAAGCAGAAGAACAAGTTTCCGGCAGCATGTACTCCAGAGAAGAGTCTCTCTATGTAAATAGAGCAGGTTTAAAAGCCTCCTGCTATTGGCAAAGGAGTGGCTGGGGAGTTTTTTTAAGGGATATTGTTTGACTGAGTTGGCACTAGGAGGCCTTTTGGAGACAGAGGTTGAAGAAACCCTCCTGCTCTTTCTCCTGTCTGCCAGCGAGCAGCTTTGCTGCCCCCATGCACTGTTGCCTCTCCTCCTCTGCCTTGGTTTCAGCACTGTTGTTCCTTTTTGTTGCTGTTCATGAGAGAAAAAAGAGCTGTTGAGGAGTTTCTGACCATTGGGTTCCGTATTTCCTCATTTGCTGCCCCTCTCCCCCACTGGGTGTTGTGGGAGAGTCGTCCCCTCTGCAGGCGATGGTGGGAACGGCCTCAGCTTCACTTATCACCAGTGACAAATCAATGGCAGCCTTCAGAAAGCTGCCCCCAGGATCCCTGCTTGGCCCAGCTCTGGAGCAGTGGGAGGTTTCCCTGGCAGATAAAGGACTCCTTGCAGCTCTGACTTGTTGCCTTAAATCTAACTGAGGAAACCTTTTCATTCTCTTATTGGCAGCCCCCTCCCTTCTAGATTTGTCTTGGGGAAGGTGTTGGCTGCAGGAAGGGGGTACTTGAGGGGGGTGTGTGATGGGAGTGGGGAGCATTGGGGTTGGTAACTGTTTTTCTGTTTCCCTTTCACAATAGTCTGGCTAGAGCATGCAGAGCGGGGCTCACAAAGCCTCCTCGAAGCGCCTGGAGTCCCGCAGGGCTCCTCACAGTGCAAGTTTGCTGTGTGTATTCCTCCCAACAATACAGCTGGGCCCAGCAACAGGCTCCAGCTTTGGGCAAATATTTCTACAGCTTTTCCCTAATCACTCTTGAGGGGAGGAGGGTGAGATGGGGGGGAGAAAATCTGTATATGTGAGAGAGACAAAACCAGAGATGGGTGAAGCGGTTTATCTCTGGCTTCTGCGGTCCAGGCTTAAAAAGGGCGCCTTTGTCAGCATTCAGCATCCACACCAAAGCTAGAGAGGGTATGGGGGGAGGGCATCAAGTGTTGGTTCTGAGGGAGGGGGGAGATTTAGGCAGACAACACATAATGATTTGGGCTCAGCAGTCTCCTTTTCTTGTTTTTCTTTTAGCAGGAGACATCAGCTGACAAGCCCCTTCTGGGTGGCTTCATCCAAAGTACTGGTGTAGGCTCAAAGCACGACCTTTTCTTGTGCTCAGTCTGTCTAGCTTATTTCTGCTTAACTGTTCTGTCTGGTTTTATGCTTTACTTTGTGCTCCCTCTACTAGCTGTGAGTGATCTCTCAATTTCTAGTTTATTTGATCAGGGTCCCAGCTCCAGATGTGGAAGAAATCAGAGAATTGATGTCTCCTTAAAGCAAACTATGGCAACTGGACTGTCTGATGGGTTTTGGCGTTGGGAGTTCCCTGAGCCCATTACTGTAGTCCTGATAGTCAGGTAAGCTCATATCCATGTGCTGGTTCTGTCCCCCATTTCTAAAGCTGCAGTGGAGATAGCTAAATAGCATGAAACTACTTGATTAAGAAGGGATCATATGAGCCCACTTCTCCGTAGCATTATGGGAAAAAAAGAAGCAGGCCACCTCCTTTAAACATGCCTTTGCATCCCTGTAGGGCTGGCAGCAAGCTTGGCATGCTCATGCTTTGGGGCTGAGCTCTTACATTGGCTAAGCTGTGTGGCATGCATTATTTCCTGTGTATGAAAGATTCAAATGCCAGCTTAGACCTGATGCTCTTGTTACAGGAGGAATGGTGCCAGAAGCATAATCCTTGTTCCAGATATATCATGTCAGAAATTAAACCTGGGAAGGAGATGCTTACCTGTGTCAGTATTCTTCAGGAGCAGGGAATGTTCTTGTTCTAAGGTCATAGTTCCACATATGTTTTACACTGAGCATAACCAGGGGCTTCACAAACCAAGACTGGACTTCCTGAACTCTCAGGCTAAGGCCTGGCTCATCTTTCATTTCCAGTCATAGTGTCATAGACTCATAAAGTGGTTTGGGTTGGAAGGGTCCTTAAACCTCATCCAGTTCCAACCCCTTCCACTAGAGCAGGTTGCTCTAAGTCCTGTCCAGCCTGGCCTTGAACAGTGCCAGGGATGGGGCAGCTGCAGCTTCTCTGGGCAACCCGTGCCAGTGCCTCAGCACCCTCACAGGGAAGAATTCCTAATGTCTAATCTAAATCTTCCCTTTGTCAGTTTAAAGCCATTCCTCCTTGTTCTATCACTGCATGCCCTTGTATATCACTGTGTGCCCCCGTGTCAGTTAAACCCCAGCAAAATTTCCAGATTGAATCCAGTCTCCAAGTGAGCAGCAGAGTTTAGTAAGTAAATTAGAATTTAGTAAGTAAACACTTACTCTGTGTAAGTGTGTAGGTGAATATACAGGATGAGGGAAGGCAAGGCTGCTGTGCTGTGGTAAAGCTTGCAGTATTTCTTACTGTGGATATAGCCAGTGCTTTCAAATAAGGGGCATCATTGCCTCTCTTATTCTACCCTCAATTCCTGACAAGTCCTTCTTTGTAGGAAGAAATTACTGATGTGCCAAATTCATACCTGAGTCAAAATAATGTCAAACTTATGGAGATTTTTAAGCATCCTTATCCTCACTAGTATCTGGTGACTGCCCCTCCTGTATTATGCACAGTGTAGAAGCATTCTCTCCTTAGAGCATCACGACTACAAATGAGGCAAAGTTTGTCGGGAGAGAGAACAACTTTGGTTAGGCCAACTAAGATGGCAGGAAAAACAGACAAGCTTTTGGGAACAGTTTCTCCTGAGAACTCAAATGGAAGCCTCAGTCTTTAGGTGCAAGTTGAGAACAGTTGCTTTGAGTTCAAGCTTCACTGTGTTAGTGAATTAGGAATTCAAGAGAAGGTTCCTGATGCTCTGGAGCAGAAGGTAGAAGGAGCAGTGCCATAGGGGCCCAGCCTGCCTCAATCTCTGCTTGATTTTCTTTTGAGTTGATTAAGTTTGGCCATTTTCTAACTTTCCAGGTTGAAACTTCAGAAAGAGAAGAGTTTCTGCTTCTGTGGAGCTTCAGGTAGAAATGATTCAGTGAGTTTGGAGCAGAAGGATAGAGAGAAAATGACCTTTCTCCCCGCCTCCTTTTTTCCCCATATTTAAAATCTTGCCATAGTAGAGAAAAGCTTGGGAATGTTAAACCTCCCATGCTGGGTGGCTTTGACTATCCAGGATAGGATTGAGTTGAACAGAAGCTCTGCTTCAAGAGCTCTTGTCTACATAATGCTTTCTGAGCAGCTGCCTCCTGGACTGAGTGCTCCTTTGCTGGCCTATAGGCTGTGAGGAGGAGGAGGAAGCAGCTACTTCTACTGCTCTACAAGCTATTTATGTGTGATATGATGCAGTATTGAAGATGGTTTTGTGTGCAAGAAATAACACAGAGTCCTATATGGAGCTGAGGCTCATCCCCCCAGACCATAAAGCAGGTGTGAAAAAGCAATCCAGCTGATGCCAAATAACAGACCAGTGATGCCAAATGCTGAATAAATAATACAACCTGATTTCCTATTCAAATTCTTCCAGGCAGTTTTGAAGGGTAAAGTTTTTGCTGTTTCTTTTCCACCTGGATTACTTTGCTGCTCTTTTGCAAGCAGCTTATATCTGGGTATGTGTACTCGGTGGGAAGAGAAAGAGAGGTGACTGTGTTTGCACCTGATTTGGATCAGATTTGAATTTCTGGGTGTTTGTGTGGGGGTAAAAAGGAAAAGTTAGGAGGGAAGAGTAGCAAAAGAGAATGGGATTGTGGAAGTCCGAAAGCTTGTAAGAGTGATGGAAAAGGGATAAGGGAATGTGGGCAGGTGGAAGGAGCAGGTATGAGATGGGATATTCTGTCTTATACTCTTGTGTCCTTCATCTAGCCAGTCCCTCTTGCTTCTGAGTCCCACTTCTCTGTAGTGTCCGCTTGTCTGTGGAGAGCACCCACAAAAGAGCTTGTATCTTTCAGGTTATTCTCTGTTGCTTGTCCTTTCTCTTAGGAAAAGAATGGGCTTGCGAGTTTGAGGGGCCTGAGGCTGACCTGTTTGGTGCAGCATTTTACTTCTATACCACCTGTGTTGCTCCCCTTCCCTTCTGTTGTGTTTTATGAGCACCCAGCACTTCTGCAAGCCATGCCTTGGCTCTTCGGGATGGACACCCGGGGACAGAGGTTTCTGGCTTTGGACTCTGGTGGCCTGAGATCTGTAAAATGGAGCTGATGAAACCATTCACAGTGGTAAGATATGAAGACAAATTAAGCTGTGCTTATGGACCACTTGACTGTTGTAATGATGAATGCCATGTAATGATTTTACATTCCATTCAGGACTTTGTGCTGCAAGTAAGGTGGAGGTTTTGTGGTGTCGTAAAGCGCAAAAGGTGCCTGTTTAAAAGCTGTGCAGGTGAATTCAATTCTGGCATTTCATTAAAGCTTTTCTTAACTTGCTTATGATAGATCCTAAATGTCCTGTGTAATCAATAGCAGCTGGAGTTACTTCCTTCTGAGGCATGCTGTATGGGATACAGTCTTCCCCAGGCTGTTGCTTAGTTCTGCATTCCAGGAAACAACCCTTTTAAATTCACACCTGTAAAAGTAAATTTACCAAAGTCTTCCAGGGTCTGTAACACTGGGCCTGGTCCTTCACCTCCCTTCAATGGAGTAAGCTGATGTTGGGGGGTCATGGTGTGTGTCTTTGTATGCTGGTTACTGCTCCCTCTGGGGTTAACCTGTTCTTCATGGACCATTCAATTGCATCTTAATGTTCTACACTGTCACGTTTCCTGCTCTGATGAGGAGTATACGTGTGCATATATAGATGCAAATGCTATAAAACCATTTCCCTCCTGTTTCTGCTCCTTCAGGAAGAGGAGATCCAAATCTAGTAACACTGTGTTTGCAGCCTCTTTCAGCCTCTTTTGACTCATTCCCTGGTGAATGAGAAAGTCAAGTAAAGGCCACAGTTCCGCACATGAAAAACACAGGGAACATGAGTTGAGATGTATTTTCACTTCCCCCCGGAAACTACCTCGCTGTAATTACAGTTCCAACATCCTCCAGAAGAAAAGGGCCCTGTCCTCCCTGCAGCCCCCCTGGCAAATTTGGTGCTCCTTGCAGCAGGGAAACCAGGCGTGGAGCAGAGCAGGTCAGCTGGGGCCTGAGAACGCTCCTCTTCTGTGTCTTCATTGCAGGAGGGGGGTAAGGGCTGTTCTTGTCCTTCACTCCCTTCTTGCCCCTTCCCTCAAATCTCCCAAGTAAATACAATTTTATTTTACTATATTGCTGCCGATCTGCTGTTGTTTTTCATACAAAAAAGGTGGAAGGGGCAAGAAGGAACGAAAGAGTCTGGGACAGGAAGAGATGAATTGCTGAAGAATGACACTGGCAGGGACTATTGTTCATTTTAACGCTGGAGCAGGAGCAGAGAGAAACGTTCACACGCCATCCTTGGGCATCCTGCTGGGCAGGCTGGGAAAGGGGCATTCCAGCTGGTCATGAGATTTGGCTGGACAGATTGAATTGGGCTGAATAGAGTGCTTGCCGTTTCTTATTATTATTATTTTCCTTCTTATAAAGAAACCCACTGATTAATTGCAATGGAACCTGATTAAAGGGAGAGGCTGAAACCCACATAGACATTGCAGGCATAAAGCTGTCAGCCTACCAGCGTGTGATAACTGGGCCTTAACCCTTTAGGAGGTTGAGGGGGGAGGAAGATGCTCGCTGGAGCCAGCGTTGCTCCTGTTTACATGTTGGTGTGAGAGAGGACTTGTGCCATTTACAGAAGGACTTACGTGCACAGCAGGAGACCTGTCAACACTCTGTATGTCATGAAAGACAAGTGTCGGAAGAAAGAAAACAAGTTTGGGGATATTGTTCCTGGAGAGGTTGTGTGGGGATTTGCTCAAATTTGGCTATATTGTGATAGTTTTCCACATCTGCCTCACCTAATGTGCAGTCCTGGATGTGATAATCTGTGAAGGCACCTCTAAAGTTCCATAGACTCTTTGGGGATTAATGCAAATGAACTTGGTAGAAACATGAATACACACCTGTGGTGGATATAACATAAAACCAGAGGTAAGTATTTAAAGGAATGCTGTAGTCTGTGTGAGAGCAAAGCTGTAGTTCAGCTGAACTTGGGGTCTGATTTGAAAGTGAACGGACAGCTTGGACATGCATTATCCAGCAGTGATGAGATGGAATTTCAAGATGCTTAGAGACCCCTTTCTAAGAGCAAAAGCTCTAGAGTTTATTATATATTGGTTTAATTTCAAATGTTTGTGGGGAAAAAAAGTCCGTTGTGGTTCTTCTGTTTTTCTTTAACCAGTTTTTTACTCAGCTGATTTAATGTCTGGACATAGTTGAATGCCCTCTGCTCATTCTCTTGCTTCTTTAATACCATGTTTGTAGCTTGTTTCTTCTGTCAAGTAGCACAGATGGTTTGTTAAAATAGACTCTTCAAGCTTTGAAAGGCGTCTCTGTGTTGTGGTGGGAGATTGGGGGGGGGGGGAATGCTCTTGCCCCCCAGCAGTGTTCAGCTTCAAGTGTGACACAGTAAAGGATGGCATGTAAGATCTTTAATGAGTGTGCTCTCCAGTTGTTTTATCCTTTTCTGCGGCATCCGTGCACATGTGTGAGAGGTGGAAAGATTGGAGATTCAGTTGGTGCAAACAAAGATCCTTTGTGGGCCCTGGGAAGATGACAGAGGATTGCTTTCTGCTATCTGTAGATCCTCATTCCTTCCAATTCATAGAATCATCGAATTGTTTAGGTTGGAAAAGACCCTGCAGGTCTTTGAGTTCAACCGTTACCCCAGCACTGCCAAGTCCACCACTGAGCCATGTGCTTAAGTGCCGCATCTACACATCCTTGTAATGCCTCCAGGGATGGTGACTGAGCCACTTCCCTGGGCAGCCTGCTCCAATGTTTGATGACCCTTTTGGTGAAGGAATTTTCCCTAATATCCAATCTAAACCTCCTGTGGTACAGCTTGAGGCCATTACCTCTTGTCCTGTCAGTTATTACCTGTGAAAAGAGACTGACCCCTGCCTCAACTACAACCTCCTTTCAGGCAGCTGTAGAGAGCGATAAGTTTTCCACTGAACCTCCTCTTCTCCAGACTAAACCCCCCAGTTCCCTCAGCCACTCCTCACAAAACTTGTTCTCCAGACCCTCTACCAGCTCCATTGCACTTCTTTGGACCCACTTCAGCGCCTCAATGTCTTTCTTGTAGTGAGGGGCCCAGAACTGAACACTGGATTTGAGGTGCAGCCTCACCAGGGCCAAGTACAGGGGTGCAATCACTGCCCTGGCCCCTGCTACATGATTTCTGAGGCAAGACAGAGTGCCATTGCCCTTCTCAGCCACCTGGGCACAAGCTGGCTCGTATTCAGCTGGCTCTTGATCAACACCCGCAGGTCCTTTTCCATCAGGCAGCTTTCCAACTTCTCTTCCCCAAACCTGTAGCATTGCATGGGGTTGCTGTGACTCAAGTGCAGGACCCAGCACTTTGCCTTGTTAAACCTCATACACTTGGCTTCAGCCCCTTAATCCAGCCTGGTCAGATCCCTCTGCTCAGCCTTCCTACCTTGTGGCACATCAGCACTCCCACGTAGCTTGCTGTTACCTGCAGACTTACCGAGGGTTTGCCACTCAATCCCCTCATGCAGATCATCAGTAAAGATATTAAACAGAACTGGCCATCAGTAAAGGTATTACACAGAAGTGTTGAGCCCTGGGGAGCACTCCCTGTGACCTGCTCCCAGGTGGATTTAACTCCATTCACCACCACTCTTTGGGTCCAGCCATCCAAACAGTTTTTCACTTGGCAAAGAATACACTGTCCAAGCGACGAGCAGCCAGTTTCTCCTGGAGAAAGCTGTGGAAGGGTAGTGTCAAAGCTGTTAATAAAGCCTGGGCAGACAACATCCACAGCCTTTTCTTCAATCACTAAGTGGGTCATGTTGTCTTGGGAACTCCCTGAGATGCAAGATGCTCATTTTCCTTTGCTTGTCCTGCATCTCTGGTCTCTTCCATTGGAAGCTGCCAGTGTAGGTTGTGCCATTGCTGCCTTGGCTTCACAGGAAACAACTGTCAAGTTGTGGAGTCTTCATGTTCGGCTGCTTCCTACTGAGAAAAGGAGAGGAAGAAAAACAAATCAAAATGGGAATATCTTTAAACTCTCTCTGCATAAACATTTGTATTAGATTGAGTGAGTATTCAAGGGAAGAAGGGCATTGTGTTAAGTCCCTGCAGATCAGCGGTAGAATGGAGAACAGCATGAACAGGCAGGGTCTTGCACTGTTTTGACTGCATCCTCTTCATGTAAAGAGCCTTCTGCAAGAGCTGCTCCTGCAGGCAGCTCTGTACCACTCCCTCTGAGCACATGGGAGCTGTTGATATCCCAGCTAAGGAGGCTGGAAATATCTGTCTGCTCTTGGCTGACCAAGGATAAGAGTCCAGTTTCGTGGTAACTCAGCATTGACATAGCACATGAGTCAGGCGTCGAGAGGAAGGTAGATGAGAACCACTGTAAAAAAGCCCCATGAGTAAGTAAGACCTAAAAAGCCATATTGTCACCGTGAGGGGTGAGATAGGGGAGCCGCTTCTGCACAAAAGTCTTCCTGCCCATTGCTCACTTCCCATGTCTTGCTTCTTACTTCTGTTTGTTTGTGGCTTCCCTTCCTTCCTCCCCGCCACCTACTAGCCCTGGTGTAGTCCCTTCCTACAGCTCTGCTAACGTTTAACGAATTTCCCTCCAGTTCCTATGTTTCTCTTGGCTGTAGCTCAAGGCAAACTCCCCAGATCCAAAACTAATTCAGGGCTCTGAGCAACAGTAGCGTTTAAATGTTGGCTTTGTGCCATCAGGCGGGCAGCCTCTTTGCTGGGAAGAAATCTAATTCCAGTGTTTATTAGGTCAACAGTGGCCTCAGGACTGGACTTCCCTTAATGTTGGCCTTATAATTATTAAAAGGCTAATACAGGAACTTGGGAACCCCCAGGAGGGTCTCAGGAGCCTGGTTCTGACCTTTTTTAGGGGGAAACAGGATTTAGATCCACTTCATTGTGGTCGGGGAGCCGAGTGGCGAAGTGGAGCGGGAGGAGGTGTTACTGTGACTTCCCAAGCAGCGTGTGCAAATCCTTCCACCTTTGTGCAACAGCGACTTTGATTTCCTGCCAGTTGGTTTTAACGAGCTCTCTGGGGTAAGGACTGAGGTAGGGCAGAGCAGCTTGTGCCCTGGTTAAGAAGTGGACTGGGACCACGTAGGATCTGTGTTAATTTCTCAGTTTGGCCACAAGCTCTTTGGGAAGTCACTTAGGGCTCAGGTTTCCAAGCATGAAGAGTGCTTGTGGTGGGAGGTATGAGTACTTGGTAATACCGAGAGTCAGGGCTAACTCTCTTTGGCCAGATGTGTAATGATAGTTGAATGTCTTGTTTTCTGTTGATTTTAAGTGACTTAGGTACACAAATACTCACAGACCTGTACCTTTGGGCTTCTATTTTCTGAATTTAGGATAGTACTTCCCAACTTTTAAGAGGTATTGAAATTGTTCACTAGTAGAAGGCAGCACTCTGATGCTGTAATAGTGGAGGCCACACACATACCTCCAAAGATGTGGTTCCATAATTAGGCCATTTAACTTTTTGTGCATCTTCCTCCCCCAGCCTCAGTGCAGTTGCTATGATTTCACTGAAGGTGAAGGGGAAACCCAACGTGAACAGTTCGACACTGGCTCTGAGGGATCTTCTGCTGGTTTTCACTGTGGTTAACCTTTTCTGGGTGTGAGTATGAACTAACTTGTGGGTTTGTGGAGGCAGCACCTGAGACTTCCAGTTGAAGCAGAGGGAGAGTTTTGTGACCACTGTCTAAGTGTTGCAGAGGAACCTGAAATCCAGGTGCTGTGGAAGGTGTGGGTTGGTGCTTCGGGAGCTGCCTCGAAAGCAAATCAATGTGTGTGGGCTGAATAGGGGCTGATGTACACCAGAGCTGCCCTCCAGTAACCCCAACACTGGCGTTCTTGTTTTTCCTGTTGGTAGTTCTGTTGGAAAGACCTTATCCCATCCGAGCCCATAAAGCATATTTGCATTAAGCTTGTGTTTTTGACTGCATGTGTGTGTATATCTCATGTGTGTATATATATTAAAAATCATTACTGGTAAAGGTTTCCTCTTTACTTTTGAGTTAATCCAGTTCACTGGTAGGCAGCAGAGTTGCCGTAATGTCTTTGTGGTTGTGTGGTACCTCTGTCTTTGCCAAACCCAGCCCTGTTCTTCCAGCTCAGTCTGGCCAGTTAATAATTGCCCCTTTGCTGCTCATCCTCTGAGGGCAACATAATATCATGTGTGGGGTTATGTTTTAGAAAAGGACACGCACAACAGCTCCCTTTGTCCCAATATAGCTCCATTTATCTTGTGGCTTGTGCTTTTGAAGTCCTCCTGCCTGTGGGACTGCAAAAATGAGCTTCTGCCTCCTTATTGCCACAAAACCACACTGCGGATCCTATCCCTTCCCTAGAGAACAACTCTGCTAAGCAGAGCTGTTGTGGTTGGCTTCTCAGTCTCTTGTGTGGCAGAGAGCTGGAAAGCTAAAAAGCCCAGATGCTGCGCCACTAACATGATGGCCTCTTTAAAGAAGACCAAAATAAACTCCTGAAAATGACCCTGTGAGAGACCAGTCTCTGTCTTGCCCAGGGACCTGGCCTTTTCTGTGTTGTGCCATAATGATGGGAAGAATCTGACTGCTGCCCACAAAGCCAAAATAGGCTTTTTTGCAGGCATAACTCATCCCCTTGTACTGTGTGCCTGAACAACTGCAGTCCAGCTAGAACATCAGGTTCCCTGAGAGGGAGGTCTTTACAATGCTTGCAGGAGTGTAATAATTACCCATTTTGATGTGTCCTGGGACTGATCAAGACAGAAGAGCTTGGCTTTTGTCTTGAATATGTTAAATGAGGATAGAACATTCTGGGTTCTAGTTTTGGAGGAATGTGTGGCATATGTTCTGAAGGGCAGGATGTCCTGACAGCTAGTCCACTGCCTAAAGCATCTCAAAGATGAAAGGGGCTGGTTGGTAGTTTCCTGTGGGATAGACTTACATAGTGTATTTCAGCGAGGCAGTGCAGGGTGAACCTTGAAGGGTAGGTCAGAAATGGCTTCTGAATGTGTTGTGAGCAAGGTAATGGGTGCTTTGTAAATCCAGACAGCACTGGACAAGCACTGGTGCAGTAGTTAACAAAGATCATAAGTGATGTGGGAGGGGAAGCTATAAAGAAGTTTCTGAATATAAAGAAAAAAGAGCCAATTTCTTAGAGAATCTGTGGTAAGGAGGTGGCTGGGTAGGATCCTTTGTCTTCTGTATTTTCCCAAGGCCATTTACCAGGCTTCAATTCCTGCAACCCAGACTGAAAAATACCACTTTTAGTTTTTCTTGGTTCCCTAAAGCCACTGAGCACTACTTTTCAAGAAAAGATGGCAACAGAGCTTCCTCCTCTTAGCTGTACTCCTTTAACCACTCCATTCTCCTTTCCTCTCCGCCCCAAGCCAGCTTAGCTTCTTGTGAAACTGCAGTTCAACCGATGCAGTTTACAGGCAGTAGATTAACATAAGTGGGCATTAATTTCAGCTTTCCTTCATGCTGTGACCTGTAACTGGTTCTTCAGTAGCATCTTCCGGAGCTTTAGGACATTACTGTTCAAGAGCATACGCAGACATGGAGATGTATGGCTGTCCTCTGTGAAACTGAACACTTAGTGGGCTCTTTTCTTGCTTTTTGGCTTGGTCCAGATTGGGTTAGGTTGGGTCAGGTTCATGACAGCAAGGTGACAGCTGTGTCTTTCTCAGCTATTAAGCAAAGGATTCAGTGAAATCCCAAAGATGCAGCTTGGACGAGGATATGACAGGGATGGGAGCAAAGACAGTGAAGGGTGGAAAGGCACCACAAGTTTGTTTGCCTTAAAAGCTAATACTTGCATTACTTAAACTAGAGAGGGAGGAATGCATGGATGCAAATGAAACCTTGGTTTTCTCATACTGCTGGTATGAGTGACAGACACCAAGCTGGTTTTGTTGTAGGCTGCTTGTGTTCATCTCCCTTCAGTGAATCATTGCAAAGCTTCACAGGTTCTGAAATAGCTCTGAAATTCTGATTCTTCCAGGTTATTCCTCAGAAGTGATAGAACATACGCTTGCTATGACTGTAGTAAACCTTGGCTGCTTCTATGGCTGAGGTATTTAAGGCAGGATAATTCCTTCAAGTACTTACTCTGCTGCTTTTGCTGTCTCTTGCAGGTGGATTGCTGCTCTTTGTGATCTGTCACCACCAAACCCCAGGTTAGGCAGTTTAAAGCTGACTTGAGTAGGTCTACAGTACACTTGAGGGATGCAGTGAATGCAGCAGACCTTTCACACTGTCTGCAGCACCTAAGGCATGGGTCTGTTACTGGGGTCTTGGCAAGAGCCCGCTTTGCCCAGATTCTTCCTTCTGAAGGCTGTGTATAGCAGCATTTGAACAAAGTGGTGCTTTGCCTTTAGATCAGTAGGTGCTCATTGGTTGTCCAAAACCTGAGAAACGTGGATATGAATCTCACAGCTGCCCCAGATTTATACAGCAATTGCTATCACAGAAATATCCTCTGAGTTCCATATGAATTGGAACTGCTTAGGTTTTTCCTTTTGGACATTCCTTGTGTTCTGCAGCAAATGCCAGTAGAGCTTTTTATGTCCCTGTATTCCCTTTGTTTCTTTGATTTAATTTATTTGCAGAAGAGAAGGATGAGAGAAATCAATCTGTGAATCAATTGAAAAGTTAAAGGAAAGCCTTTGCCATTTAAAATACCAATGTTTTCTGTCCTGTAGCTGGGAAAACAAGCTCCAGCACTTGTCTTGATCAATGTCACTTGTCTCCCTGGCTTTGATATCATAGAAGGATTTCTGAGTGCTCAGCAAGCTCCCTTCTCAAGAGCTGTCATGTTAGTCAAACTCCTTGTGTCTACAGCAGGTGAGATACATCAGAAGTACTTTCTTCCTATGGATTACCTCTTTCAAACAGCAGATTGCTTCTCGAGCTGGCAGTGGGCAATTGTCTGGCATTGTGAGTGTCTCCTGGTAACATCTCTGCTCTTGTGCCAGTATTTTCTCAATGTTAGTGTCTGCTGCGCTGTGTGATTCATGATAAATGAGAAGTAAATTGTCCCCAGCCCTTACGGGACAGGAAAAGATAGAGGTAGTTAGCGTGTGGTTATAAAAAAATACACAGTGAAAGCAATGGAAAGTTGTGTGTCTCATGTTGCTGAGGTGACTAATGCTTGCAAAGCACGATGTAGGCTTAGGGTAGTATTTTAAAGTGTTTGTCTAGTGTGTGAAAGGGTTTGAGTCACGTAGATCTGGCTGCCAGGCCATGGTGGTTCAGCTAAGCATTCCCGCATTGGTCTACAGCGGATGATGATATTTCTGCATGATGTTATGCAGCAGCAACCTTTTATTATTGTCTGTTTCTGAGTGCTATTTAATTTCTTTTCAATGTGCTCGAGTACAACAGTCCTACATGGCAAGTGATTTAGTGCCGTGGGTGAGCACTTCTTATCTGTACTTGGATTCTTCAGTGCAGTTCTCTGTTGGCATGCAGTTGCACAGGAGCTTGCAGCTACGTAAGGAAATGCTACTCCAGGCTAAAATCAGCAAGGCATGTTTCTTGATGGCATCCTCGAGGTATCACTCTGCACTTCATAATAAAACAGGGATGAAATGCTCTTTGCTTTAGAGAGGGTATCCACAGATAATGAAATCCCAAGGCTGAAGGGATGCTTCTAACAGTAAAAGGAGGAATGTTTCACAAGGAGAGAAGCACAATGCTCTTGCTCCATAGAATCCAAGTTTAAATGTAGGAAAACTTAATTAGTCCACAGAGAAAATATAAATACATGGCTGAAAAGGATTTAGGAGGCTGAATCTTTTCAAGTAGGGCCTTGGAGGTGAGAAGCAGGATGTTAGAGATGGTATAATGCAGCTCCTGACTTTCTGTGGTCTTTGTTTTACCAGGAGTTTATAAAGGTGGAGTTTATGAAGAGTTTCTGTGTAGGTGAAAACAGAAGCTCCCACTGTCTGATATTTTTGAACACACTTGTAGAGAAAATAGGAGAAACATCATCTTAACTTGTGACTGTTTGAAAGGCTCAAAGCGCTTTGTAGATGCCTATTTCTGTTGACATTGGACATGACACCTGAAGCAGGCTGATACGGTGCTTGGTTTCTTGGCTGGCAGCAGTGACTGGCAGGTGTGCAGAGCTACAGTACAAAACCTGTGTTTCTGACATCTCTGACAGCTGTCTGAGGGAACCTCGTAGTTAGGGAAAGTGGGACATGTGCCATTTAATGGCAAGTGAATATGCAGAAAGCATCACAGTGCAGTCACACCTCAGCCAAAAGGTCTGGGAGCCAGAGCTGAAATGTTTTACCATATCTGATAGAGTAGGTCTGGTGTTACCAGGAAAGAGCTGCATAGGGATCTGAAGAGAGGAGCAGGGGCAAAAGTCACTCAGAAACGACTTTCTCTTACATGGCTTTTCTATTGCCTGATAGGATTCCTCCGTTGCTTCAACATAGTTGTCTTCTACCTAATAGTTCTTGCCTGTCTTTGGTTGGAGACTTCAGGCTGAGGTTTTTGATGTGCTTGACATGCTTTGGTGGTTGAAAGGTTCCTGTTTCTGTACTGGGACTTCATAGGTTGTCCACCACACACTACTTCTATAGGCAACTGCAGGGTTGCTCAGGAAAGAGGGGATAATAGAAGCCCTGTTTAGAAAAAACAAGCAACCAAACCAAACCCAACAAAATTGGCAGTCATTGCCTATTGTCTGATTTCAAGAACTAAATACTCAGCAGGGGAAAAAGGTGCCACATTGGTTTAGGCTTCAAACAGAATCTGTTTGAAGTCCTGAGGGAGCACTGTGCCATAACACACCTTTGATAAGCAGTTTGTTGCTGTTGTTAGAACATGTTTAATTTCCCTATATCAGGCTTACACCCCAGTCTGCGCAGGGAGACATTTTCATCCTCTATAGAGTGACACATGCATATTTAGCCTAAAGTAGTTTTTGGGCTGCCATATTGTGTCATAACATAAAGCCATGGCTAGGTTGCCTTTTATTACTGCTCCTTGAATTCTCCAGGCATTGCTGCATCACAGATTTTTATTTGCATTTGTGTATGTTTCAAATTATTTTCCACCAGATGCACTAGATTTAAATAAATAAAGAAAATTAAAGATAGAATCTTAATTTCCTGCCCATAATTTTAATCTTCTGAGGTCCCTTCTGTATCGTTTCTTTTTCCTCTGCCTCTCTGTAGAAGAATATCTCCTATTTTGGCATCATTTGCAGGCTCCTTTAACATGACACTTATTCTCTCTTCCAGCTCATTAATTAAGTTATTTAATAGGACTGGATCTAATGCTGATGCCTGTGATACCTACTGGCCATCTCTGCCCCCTGCAGTGTGTCTTGCTGCCATTTCTCATTATCTTTTGTTTATGGTCCCTCAGCTGGTCTTTTTGATCTGTGTGTGCTGGTAGCCCAGCCAATTAGAATTAGGTTCTGACCAGGATTTCATGGCAATAATACTGTCTCTTCAGCTGCACTTTCTGTTCATAGACTCTGGATATGGAGAAGCGCATATTAAATATTAAATCTTCATTCACTGGCGTGGTAACATTAGCCCCGCTTCTGTGGAGAAAAAGTAATTTTGTCAAATGCTATTGAAGATGTGATAGGGTTGGGATGAGTATCTCAAGACCTCTATTAGAGTCATATAGTTTATTGCAAGGTGTTTGCATACACTTGCTGCACCAATGAGTTTGCATTTTCATTGTTCCCTTGTTTTCTTTAGGTCCTAATTAGCAGGTGTCCTGTGGAATTTCTCTTCCTTATGCTTCCTATTCCTTATGGTCATATCAAGTGTAACATTTTTCAGGTCTAACCCTCATAGTTGTACATTTTCTTATGGGAACTGACAGGCTGACAAAGTTGGGGCTGTTCAGCCTGGAGAACAGAATCTATGTGGAGACCTCAGAACAACTTTGCAGTGTCTGAAGGGGGCCTACAAGGATGCAGGGGAGGGACTCTTCATTAGGGACTGTAGTGATAGAACAAGGGGTAACGAATTCAAAATTTAACAGAAGTTTAGATTGGATATAAGGAGGAAGTTCTTTACTGTGCAGGTGGTGAGGCACTGGGATGGGTTGCCTAAGGGAGTCGTGAATGCTCCATCCCTGGTGGTGTTCAAGGGCAGGTTGGAGAGAGCCTTGGGTGATATGGTTTAGTGTGAGGTGTCCCTGCCCATGGCAGGGGGGTTGGAACTGGATGATCTTAAGGTCCTTTCCAACCCAAACCATTCTATGGTTCTTTGATTCTAACTGAAGGGTGGTTGTGTTTGATAGCGTGCTTCTCCCTAGAGCTTTGTTCAGCCATGTATTTAGTTGAGAACCAGCTGGTTCAGGTCAGAGGTATCTGCATTTGCAGATTGAGAGGAGTACCACTGAGCCTGGGAGACTTTCATCCCCACTTGGAGACTGCCAGAGTAGGCACAGTACTCAGTCACCAAAATGCTGCAACACCTTTGATCTCTGCTCTGGTTGTTGGTGTTTTGTTTGGATTTACTTATTTATTCATTTATTTTTAACCTTCCTTCTGTCTCATTCTTCCTTAAACAAAACTGAAAGAGTTCTGCTTAAAGCTTTGCAAACTTTTGGCTTGCTTTTCCTAGTGAGGTTAATTTTACTCTAGGCAGGCATCAAATACTTGGAGGCCATGTGGATACCCTGTCAGAACTGCTACAGAAGCTTCCAAAAAGAGAAAACTTGGCTTTTATCAGTGTGTGGTGCCCCTTCTGACATCAGACTTATGCTGTAATGTTGTCTTTGCTGTGTCTGCCAACGGAGCTCTGGGCTTAAATAATGGTCAGCAAATCCCTCTTCTAAAGCTGGATTAACTGTACTTTCCTTCAGTGGAAACTGCTATTTGGGTAAGAGAGGGGAATCCAAAATTTTCATTTTCCCTCAAGATAGGCAAGCAGAGAAAGCTGCTTTGCTATAGAAAAACTGGGGGAGTGCTGGATGAAGGGGGAAAATGCGTCAACTGAACTATCTTCAAACCATCTGAAACGGTAAAGGTCTGCCCTCATCAAGGTGTATGTGATGGGAATGCAAAAGTGAGCCTGGCCTGGAAGTGGAGAACAATGGAGAATGATGTCTGACCCAGACCTTGTAACAACAGGAGTGCAAGGTTTTAAAGAGGCTGATAAAAGTGCTGCAGATTCCCCGATTTTATTTGAATAAACAATCAGATGCTCTTGGGTACACAAATAAGAAGTGAAGTGCATCCCTTGAAGCCAGGGCAAAACATCCTGATGCTTAGTCCAAATTTGTTCAACAAACCTTCTCGTGAGACCCTTCCACATATTCTCTGGGGAGAAAAATCACAGCTTTATGCCCATCACTGTTAGGACTTAACTTCCTCTCATGTTCCCTTTGATTCCATTATTCCTATGCCAGTTTTTCTACACAGTGCTGCAGTATTTCCTCTTTGTCACTCTGTCAAATATTTGTATTGTATTTTCACTTTTTGTATTCTGCCAGGGTTTTTTGTATGGTAGGATTACAATTGGAAAAGCTGGTCTATCATCTTGTTGGTCGTGTCTCTCATATCATGAGGTTGCAGAAGATACCTGACTTCCATTGAATGTCTTCTGTAGGCCATGAAATGCCGACTTCAGTGCTTGTCCGTGGAGGCGAAGGAACCCATATCCATGTGTGACTTGATCCTGGACCAAAGGAATGATTGTTTTTTCCAGAGGTTTCCGATTCTGAGCTGAGCAGCCTGCAGCTGTAGATCATGCCAGATATTTTCGTAGGTCTGGGATTCTGAAACCCATTGGTGCTGTTTTCCTTGAACTAAATGGATACTTAACCACAGTGAGCTATGCTACTCTTTGTTACAGCGCATGCAGAGTTGCAGGATGGCATGTGAATTTAATGCCACTGCTTTGAAAAATAACAGTTAGGAATTTTTGTGTTAGGATAAAGAGGGAAAAGGTGCAACTGCCGGGGTGGTGTTGAGCGGAAGAGTCATATGTTTGAGGAAACTTCAGCCGTCTTATGGGACTGTGAGATAATCCTGCTATTGCTGCTCTTACTGGAATGTAGCTAGAGCTGATGGACCCTGAAGAACAGGAACATGTTCATCTCAGCAGAAGAGAGAAATGTTCTATCATTCTTTTCATCAATCATTGAGCAGAACAACCTCCCTGAGGACATGGTAGAGGCCCCATTGCTGGAGGTTCTCAAGATGTGACTGGGCAGGGTGCTAGGTAATCTCATCTAGGCTCCCTTTCCCACAAAAGGTTGGGCCAGGTGATGTTTTGAGTGAGGTCCTTTCCATTCTGGGCTGTTACATGATCCCATGCTGAAGCAACAGCCTGTAAAAGGTTGAATTGCTACAAAATAGTGCTAAAAGCTGCCATCTGTCATTACGGAAAGAAAGGAATTAGCATCTCTTCTTTTGGAATAAAGCATGTCATCAGGATTAAAAAGCAATAGTGTTTTCACTCTTTCCTAGGAATCTGCTGTCCCTAACAAAACAAAGGCTGCAGAGTTCAGTTTGGGTAATTACCCTGTCTATTTAATAAGCTTCCTTTGTCATGTCAATGTTTCTGTGAATCTATGGCAAATACAGGGCTCTTCTGTGACAGCATAAGCCCCTCAGAAAACTGATGTGCAGAAATGACAGGGTGATTATTGACTTTGGCTTTTCAGCCAGAAATGACATAACTGTTCTGCCAACTTTAGACATAAAATTACAGAGATCCTAACTAGCTTTTAATGCAGGGAGAGGGAACCCACCCTGGCTCAGGAGACGTTTCCTTTGTCAGATAAACATGGAGATAGGGAGGGTATTTGGAAGGAATCTGAAGAAACAGAGCATAGCATGCTAAATTTAAGGTGATGGCAGATGTTAAGTATGAGGCCTGTGTTTAGACTGACTTCCTGTTTTTAAAATCCAGAGGCTGTTTGTATAATACTTTGCTATGAAAACTGTTTGGAATATTGGATCCTGCTGCTATTGCATCTGGAGGAACTAACTACAGACACTGAAGATGCTTTTTTGGTTGCTTGTATGCATGGGCAAGTGAGAGTAGGAAACTTGTTTGGTGGCTGCATAAGGAGAGGCCAGGAAAGTTGAGTGGAGTCAGCTCAGGCTGGCAATGACTCTGTTCAGCTTTTGTGTATTGTTTTGTGTACAGTACATTGTTAAAATGTTATGTTCTGTATATGGGAAATGATTTTTGAACATAGAAGGCTGGTAAGATGTCCAAGCCTGCAGTGCGATGAAAACTGTTTGTCGTGGCTAAGCCCAGAGGTAACTCTCATTGTTACTGCTCCAGAAGAACGTGCAGAAGTGTAAGTAGATACATCTGCTTTGATTGTTGGTGCAGGTAATGGCAAGTGCTGATTTCCGTCCTGTTCTGTATCCCTGACTAACCGAGATTGAAATGTGACACTGGATGTTTATTTGCACACTTGGTCAGTCTTCTGTCTCACACTCCTTGTTTTTAATGAGAGCTCCCCATTAAAGACTTAAGTCTTCTCACACCAAGAGTACTACTGCTTGGGGGAGTTGGAGGAAACATGATTCTCATCTTTATCCTTCCTGTTCCTCTGCTGTTGCAGATACAGTTACAAGGTAATATCATTTGAGATCCGAGCACTGGGAAATAATCATGGGACACCAAGGTGGAAATACTGTCCACATTGTAGTCTTTCATTTAGCCTGTTTGTTGTACTGAGTAAAGACTTGTCATCCAATATTGGATCTTTTGATGTTATTCGTAGGTTGGAATTAGTGTGCTCTCCGAACAGTGATGTGCTTGTCAAAGTGTAAGACTAGGGCAAATTGTGGTTCATAATATAAATACATCATTATAATGACTAGAATGTTAGTTGCCTTAAAGGTCACAAATCACAAAGCATCAGAGTCACAAAGGTCATAATTTGGACTGGTTTGGCAAAGTATGCTTACTACAGATATAGGCTGGTGTATATGGAGAGTGTTGGTATCTGGGTCAAAGCGTATCCTTCAGCTTCAGCTGAGATGGAGGTGACTGAACATAGCAACTTGAATGAAGTAGGAAGAACTGATTTAATACGCATATGTGTGTATATCTATAACCTGATATCAGTAGCAGCTTTTGAAGATAACAGTGTGTTTGACAAGCCATCAGATTAAGTTGTAGTTTGCAGATTAGGACAGCTGCACTGATTCTCTCTCTGCTGTTGCAGAACTGCACCTCTGTGCTGCTGCCATTCAGGGGCTAAAATAACTCACACTTACTTTTTCCCTCTAACTTGTAGTTATCCTTATCCAGAAATAAATCATTAAATATATTCCCTTAGTCTGAGAATTGGTTGCCTTGATGTCTGCTCCTTTCCTGTTAGTAAACCTGCCCTAAGTCATGGTGGAGCCTCGGCAAGATAGAGCCAGTCAATAGCACCTGTGCATTTGACTTTCTGTAAGGGTAATGAGGATGATGATAGTCTTGGTGTACTCCAACAGAAAGGAGTACTGGAGCTTAAAGTAGCAGGGGAAAGTGCTTTGAGGTAATGTTGAAGACATTGATAGAAAAATTGCTTTGGAAAAGGGGATTTAAACAGCAGCTTTGAATATTATATTAAATACAATATACAGTTAGTTCTGCCTTTCTAAATAGTGGTAGGTAGCAGCAGAAGGTGGTTTGTCCTGATTTTCCTGTGCTGCCAGTTTGAAGAAACTTGTTTGATTTTTGGGGAGGTTTGTGGTTCTTCTGAATTCCCTTGTGTCTATGCGTAATAGTTAACTTGCATACATGGTGCATTGCTTTTCCTTAGGGATGACTCCGCTGCTTTTTTTGCCTTCTCACTCTGCATCTCCCTCTTGCTGTCTTTTTGAGTCAGCCTTTATCCTGGCTATACCCAGTAAGTCCTTTAAGGATATGACCATTCTGCCCTCTTTCATTTGCCATTCCTTCTTTCTGTTCCTTATTCACCTCATGTTCTTCCTGCCTCTGTCCCTTGTCGCACCAGGTATCGGGCACTTTCTCTGACATATACAGTAATCCTCAACAAGTTTTGTTGCAGAGGAAACTTAGGATGGAATTCTTCCTCAAGCAAGAAGTGTATCCCTTGTAAACTTCAATCGTAGCTTAGCTTGCACAAATAGATGTCTTCTCTGGGGGGCATTCTGCTTGTGAGAGAGCTGAGGAATAATTACATACAGTTTTGCAGATACTGCTTTTCCCAATTAGAATGGAAAATAAGAAAATTGAGGCTTTTTTCCTTTCTCTGTGTGCTTTGGTTGCTGCAGTTCATGGTTCATCATGGATACACTGGACACAACAATTGAGATTAAAAAGTCTGCAAATAGTTCAGGGTTTATAGAACTACCACATGGAGCAGCTATCCCCCTGTCCTCCTTATGATCTCTTGTTTAACCTGAGGGCTTTGGGTTTGTTTGAATTGCAGAAGGAAGGCACCATGCAAAAAAGAATCCAGTGCCAGACAAGCCTGAGGGGGTTTTGATTGATAATCATTTGTTTAACAGTGATATTGATTATATAGGTTGTCAGCTAATGTCAGACAGAAGTTCAGGCATGACCTTTTCCTTTCGAGAGGTGGGCTATAGCCTGTTCTGTCTCTCAAGGCAGAGATTTATTAAGCGAGTGCATGGGATAATAGTCTCCTTTGCACAGGGCTGAGAGTCAAGAGCTGTGCAGAGTGGTGTTCTGTAGCTGGGAGAGGGGAAAAAGGGGTTAGGAGCTCCTTAAGCTACCGTTAAGGCTGGAAGAAATGTTCTTATCAGATTAAATATTGACATTTGGACTGCATTTTTCTTTTGGTCGATTTGTAGAGTTGAGAATCGTCTTTGCTTTCAGAACTGTCAGTTATACACAGGGTAATATCACAGTTAAATCTCTACAGATAAGTAAGATTTTTATCTTGGTTTTGATTTCACTGGTGTCTGAAATGTCTGAAGCAGTGACATGTTAAAGGTTTACTTCTAGAAAGTTTAGGGTCTGGAGAAGACCCTGTATGACTCTGTAGTGGAGCCTTTGCTATGTCTTCTGTTGTGGTGTCAGAACTAAGTGGAGCAGCAGAAGCACCGTGATCTACAGGAGATTGAGTTTGTGAGACAACAGGGGTGTTCTGATACCTGCAACTCCTTGAGTTTGATTGTAACCAGTGCTGAGTTATTTTTTAGCTTATTCCCAAGTCTGGTTTTGGCAGGTTGCTGTTTGCAGTTCCCTTCAAATAGCCCTATTCCAGGAAGCTGTCGCAGTACTTGATGTCCTGTTTCAACAGTGCAAGGGGGTGAATGTTTTCCTTTACAATAGAGTACGTGTTCATACACATGGTGCCTACATGCAGGAAAACTGTGATGTCAACTTCGTATTTAATGCATTTACCCTAAAATAGACAGATCTCTTAAAAATATCTTTTATTCTCTGTTCTTTTCCAGGTGTTACAAGTAGCACCGAATGTTCCTGCGGACGGAATCATTTCACATGTGCTGTCAGTGCTTTTGGTGAATGCACCTGCATCCCTGCTCAGTGGCAATGTGATGGAGACAATGACTGTGGGGACCACAGTGATGAAGATGGCTGCAGTAAGAATATCATTCTTGACTTGTGTTTGTCTTAACTTCTCTGCAGGTGCTTTTCTGTTTTATAGGCATATCATAGCTTTTGCATGGGAAATGAGTAAGCCTGTAACTGACATGCTGACTTCAGGACTCAGGGTCTAACAGAGCCAGTGTTCACTGACATAAAGTGCAGTGAAAGCCCAACTCAGCCTTTTGCAACCGGTTTTAGAGGGCTGTTGGACATTAATGTGTTAGAGGGAGGGGAGAGACAGAGAAAAATACCTCTTTTTCCCCACCCTTTCAATAGTACCATCGGTGAACTGAATTACGTGGGCTTGCTGTAAATATTAATGGAGAATAAATAAGCAGTGTGAAGAAGTATATTAAGAGTGTCTGTCCTCTTAAGTAACATTCTAGTTTCTGTCCTGCCTGCCCTGGGATGGGAGGGAAAAGTAAGCAGGGGCATCAACATTCATGGCTCTTGGGATCTGCTGGGAGAATTTACTTTGCAGCTACTCTGTATTTGCATAGCGTCAGCTTCTGTGTAGCTGAGCCCAGCTAGGTGAGAACTAGCAGGCAGTGGTTCAAAGCTACCCACAGTTGTTTGTTCATACAACATACACTCAAGCTGTGGATCTCCTTGCCACAAAACATTGGCTCTAGAATGTCAAACATTCTCAGAAAGCAATCTGATGGGTTTATGGATGTAAAGTTTGCTGAGGGCTGTTAAAGATGAGTATGCTACCTCTTGTTCAGAAAGTGTTTGTATCACAAATAGAGGCAGATTTTGACTTCTGAGGAAGAACGTTCACTAGCAGGCTATGTTCTTACATCCCTCTCTTGCTGTCTGCTGTTGTATCATGTCTCTTTCTGTGGCCTGGGTGAGAGGAACCTTTGGTCTCGCACAGTACAGCAGTGGTTATGGTGTATCCCTAATATGTTGAGAAAATCTGGTCTACCTCGATACTGTGCAAAGTAGGAAGTTGTAGTGAACTGTGATCAATCTACTGATACTTTCAGGCACTGGAGGTTGAGCAATATATAAAGTACAGACAGAGAATGAGGGAACTGTATTTGATTTCTGCCCTCCTTAATTTACGGTTTCTAACAAGGCAAAGGGAGGAATAAGGCTGAAGCAAAAGGAGCTGTCTAGGAAACAGCATTTGTAAGATGGGAATGTTTAAACATCTCATTAAGAGTACAACTTGTGCTGTAGGTCGGCAGTTTAGTGAGCGAGGTAAGCTGGAGTGTACACAGAGGGACAGTAGAGTTGACAAAATGGGAGGGAGATAAAGAGCTGTATTTATAGAGAGTAGAAAAGTGACTCAAGAGGATGGACTAGAATATGAGCTGCCTTTTTAAATATTGCCTTGTAGTAGAGTAAATGCAAAGAGGAGAACTTTTTCAGCTGCCAGCCAGAAGTATTCTGAGTGGAATTTGGTGGAAAGAAAAGCAAAAATAGCAGTTAAGGCAGTGAGCTAAGGACTCTATAGAAATGTTAAGTGCATGGCTTCAGCACGCAAACATGAGTTTGCAGTGGAGGGGCCCTAGGAACACTTAACTCCATTAAGCCTGCTCGATCTTGCTCTGAGTAGCTGCTCATTACGAGTGATATGTGATATTACTGTTAGCTTGTGGGAATTAGATCGACTCTATGGTGTAGGTTTGTGGTAGTTTGTGCTGCTTCCTGTCTTGCCTAGTTATTATGGCACTGAAACTTCTTGTTAGAGCAGATCACCTGCTAAATCCCTCTGCTTTCCTTGGTGTGCAGGAGCCCTGTGAAGGTGTACTTGTTTGTGGGGTTAAGTTCCCCTTTGATCTGTTTGCTGCCTGTGCCGAGCATGAAGAAGGCAGCCTGAGTGTGAGAGCAGGGCTGAGGTGTGAGCCCCTTGGAACAACAACTCCAACTTTAAATCAATTCAAGCTTCTCACAAATCAGCACTGATGATTGCACATAGAACATGAGAATTTCTTTCCTTCCCTGGCCATCTGTCTGTGACATACGTGCAGGGTTCTGGTTGGAGTGAAGCTCTGAACAACTTCTCCTTTAAAATTGGTTTATTTTTTTGTCTATTCACTTACACCAGATCTGGAATCAATGAATTTCTGTTTAATACGACACTGAGCTGTACGTTTGGATCTCAATGAAGTCATCCTACAAGCCCCACACATATTGAAGCCTAGTTAAAAAGTTAGTGAGATTCCTCAAAAACCACTGGGCAAGTCTTCATGCTGGGGTGAGCTCAGTGGTTTGAGCTGACTCATGAACCTCAGTCTGTGCAACCACTTATATGGATTCTAAAGCTGTTGAGATTCTTTCTCAGCAATGTAAGGAAGTACAGCTCTGAGCTCTAAAGGCAGGAACTAAAACATCATCAAGAAGTGTCTGATCGGAAGAGTGAACAGAAATGATTGCAAGGAATCCCACGTTTCCACTGGTCTGCTGCAAGCTGGGTTTTCCGAGTTATGGGATTTTCTTTTCCCTCCACTGGACGTCCTAACTTTCCAGAGAAATAAAGCTTACAACCATGCTTGTTTTAAGGTTTACTTTTTCTTCAGTGTTATCAGCTCAAAGGCATAATGTAACCCAATACAATGACAAGAATGAGTTCCTGAGAGTTCTGTTTACTTCCTCAGGAAAGGGTGAGGAAAATGGGAAGGCACTGGACTGCTGGGCTCCTAATAAAGCAAGAGTGAAGCATGGGGTGGGTGGAAAGGTGAAAATTACTTTAGCCAGTGAAGATTCAATCTTGCGTCTGTGTTTGTGTAACACTGCCCATGCTTGAGTAGTTGATTGGAGTTTGCTAAATCCCATACTAATGCAATTTTCTAGCCTCGAACATGGAATCTGTCACTTCAGTTAAAACAAGACAGCTTGAAATGCACAGTGTGAGAAGAAAAGAAACAAAAGGACGAGATACGTGGCAGTGAGAGGAGTTACAGCTATGAAAAGCAAGAGCAGACACAGGGAACATTCTTTTGGAAGAGAGATTTTCAGTTTTCAGAGAAATCCTTAAATTTGGGGATTTGATTTTTTTTTGGGGGGGGGGGTTTACTTGATGTTCTATTACAAACTGTAAACCAGATTCCTGCTTTTTGAGTCAGTTGTGCCAGGTTTTCCTCAACTGTTCTCCTCAATCCTTTCTGCACACCCCAGCCATTCTCTCTGTGTATTGGTGTCCTTGGAATGTCTACCTCTCCATAGGCATTTTCCTGTTGCTTTTGGGAGGGCCCTGCCTCTGCTTACCTGGCTGTGACAGGAACCGTTTCTCTTACAGATCTGAAGCCCTGCTGTGGTGGGAGCCAATTATTCAGTGACATGCTTTGCTTCCTGCTCTGGATCATGTTTACAAGCCAGAGAGCTGTAGTAATAATAGTAATAAGCAGCCTTCCAGCTGTCATGCCAGCTTCACAGACTTTCTCTGGTGTCAGCTCTCTGGCTTGCTGACAGTGACTGCCTTGGAAGCCCTTCCTACCCAAGCACAGAGCAGCTCAGCTGCCTTCCTGCCTTGTGCCAACAGAGACTACTTTGGACTGTCCCTAACGAAAGCCGCATGCAAGCGGAGGAATGGTTTTCATTCTGCCCTCCTGCATGTGCTTTGAAGTCCAGCGTGGTGTGAATGAGCCTTACTTCCTGTGGCAAGGGTGAAAGGACAACTGAGGAAACTTGGCCTGAGGACTGATAAATAGCTCTGTTTCTCCTAAGATACACCAACTCCCCTCAGAACCATCCCCCAGTAGAGCCTTCTTACTCTGAGTTTTGGATCTGTGTCATGCCTAATGTAAATGTGCAGCTCCGTGAGACGGTATTGTACAACAGAGCATGGAGCTAAATAAGCAAACCTATTTCATTTAAAGGGACTGAAGAATTTACTCCTTTTACCTTAAAACTTACAGAAAGTGGTCTGATATTTCTATCTCATTGGGAAACGTAGGTAGTTCCTGTGGAGCTACAGCTCATTCAATCCTCTGAGTGGACTTCTTCCTTGCCAGGAACAGGGCTATCAGTGTAGCCTGCTTATCAGTCCCACAACAGAACATTTTCAGTTGATGTGAGGATAAGAATCTCACAGGTCTTCTACTAAAACTAACAGGAGCTTTAAAGAAATCATCTTTCCTCTGCTGTCATTGAATCATTAGTCTTGAGCTCGGATATAAGAGCTCAGGTGAAGCTTCACTTCTAAACTTCAAGTTTTACTAATTTACTCCTGAAGAGTTCAAGTTTCTCTTTAAAAGACACCGGTTCTATATCTGCAGCCATACTTCACAGTTTTATTGGCTTCAGAGTATGCATGTTTCCTTTAAAAGGCACCAGAATTAATGCGGTGCCCCCTCAGGCATGGAGCGGGCTAGTGATCAAAGGGCTGTGAAAGATTGGGTGCTGATGCTATTTTAAATTGGTTTTTCCCCTTCTTTTTTCTTTTGACCAGCAGCATCCTTTAAATACACTTCAGCAGTGAAACTGGGAACACTTTCTGTTGCACTGGAAGTAGATTTTCCAAAAGGGAGTTAATAAGATGCAATATCTCCCATTTATTCCCAAGAGCAGACTCCACGTGCACGAGCAGGGTCGGCTGCGCTTGACTTTCATGTGGGTAGCGTGGACTTTTTTGGAGGGAGTTTATGTTTTGAATTAAGTCCTCGTTCTTCACATGATCAAGAGTTTGTGTCATTAAACAGCAGTTTCAAACCACTGCGCTCCAGAGCTCAGAAGGCCATTCGTTTGCTGTCCTTGGGTATACAGCAACCTGCTCAGCACAGGCAACCGCAGTCAAGTGTTCAAAGGACAGTGGGACGTGATGCAGGCTGCGTTTCACCTTATAAACTTCCCTTTTCCCTCTCCCTCCCCCTTCTGCTCAGCCATAAAGAGCGGCCTGTGTAATAGGAGTTGGGAGAGGGGGAGGAATAGCAGGCTTACCATAGACCTAGCTTTGCTGAAACCTTGGATGATGTCCAGCATGACCATGCAGAGGGATGAGCTCAGGGAAATGATTGGAAGTTCAAAGGCCTTTTTGTGTTGCTCGCTGTCAGTCGGCAGGTGTGCTCTCTTGGGCTGCCACTACCCAGCCTAGCTCTTCCCACCAGCTCCCCTTCCTTGGGCTTACTCCTCATCCTGCCTCTCTATTCTGCCTGGGGAAGTGGGTTTAGTCCCCTTGTTGTCTGGGCATTTGTTTGTTTCCATTCCATTGTAGGACTTGCCTTTCCTCATCTGTTTGAGGAAAATACTGCACAGATATGGAGTGATGAAACTGGAACTGAGCAGAGAAGGGGGCATGAGGCTTCACTGTGTTCACTGTTGCATTAGCTAATCCTGCCATGCTTACTGATGAAAGCATGTTAGTGCAATCTGCGATCACCTCCTCATCAGTGGAAGCAATATGAAGGACTTGCAGCTTCCCTCGGAAGCAATAAATAATCTTTATTTTACATGTTGGGGCAGTGGGGCTAAAGAGACAGAACTGTGCCATGGTCATGGCAGCATCTGTATTGAGCTGAGGGGAGAACACAGTGGTTCTGTTTCCAGTTGTCTAGATGCAAATCCAGTTTGTCCAGAGCTCTTGCCCCATCTCTGGCAGTGAGTGGAGTTCCTACTGCTTCGTTTGTATTGCCATGTACTCTTCTTCTGACTGTAAACCAAGTTGTATGAGTTAAAGCAATACACTTCCCAAGTTGTATAGTCGTTCCTGGATGTCAAGACAAAATATAGTGGAGATTGTTTGAGTGTCCTAAGTGTGACCTCTTAACTTTTGAATTTCCTCTTAACTTCAGTTTTCCAAACACTTTGGATGTATTTACAACAGTACTAAACATTAACTCTGGGCTAGTGGTATGCCCTCAGCTTTAACTCCACAGGAATCAAAATCAAAATATGAAGTAATAAATGACCAACAGAAGAGCTGAACAATAACAACCCTAGGGCAAAGGGCTGTGCAGTGCAACCCAAGCCCAATGTGTTTAGAATAAATAGAAGGAAACACAGGAATGTTTCTGTGAAAGCAGTTTGCTTTTTAATGAGGAGAAGTGTCTGTGGGCTGGGAGGGCAGAGCTGGGAAGAAGGGATTAGGAAGAGACTGCCCCCGTGTGAAAGCTGCTCCCAGAATCTCTTGCCTTTTCCTTTGAAGCATCTATTTCTGACTATTATTAGGTTCAGGTAATAAGTTTATGTGGATCCTTTCCATGATCTCATTGGTAGTTCTTTGGCTTTATAACATCATCAGTCTTCATTCATGAGGTTGCTGGGTTTTTTAGGGGGTGGGGGGTTGAAGGGTTGGAGTTGGGGGTTTTCTTTGAAGCATTATTATTTTCCTTAAGTGGGTTTGTGGTTTATTCTTCCTCCTTTAAAGGAGAGCTCCTGTAGAAGGGGATTTATCTCCCTCCGGTGTTGTCTGGGCTGACACACACTTGATGTCTGCTGGGCTGGGAATTAGGTCCTCCTTTGTATGGGGCAGTGTTTGTTTCACCCTCTTCCCCCTTCACTCCCTCCCCTATGCTTGAAGCTCAATTTTTATATGTTGAGGGAGTATGAAATTGGCTGAAGTGCTCCCTGTAGGGGTGGAATTCCATTTTGTGCCCATACCTCATGAAGGGATGCAGCAGTTCAGTGGGATAATGGTACAGGCTCTGAACCAGCGCTAATGGCCTAACCCTGTGTGGGAGCCTGAAGAATTCTCCCCTGGAGAGCCAGCATGCAAATTCCCTTCCAGGTGGCTCCTGTGCAGCCCTTTGGTGATTAGTCACGCTGGGACTGAAAAGCATATGCTGGGGGGGATGGTCTCAGCCCTAAACTGCAGCTGAGGCCAGGGAGGGCTTGCTCAGTGTGCAGTCTATGGGAGTTGTGCCTGGGGGGAGAGGGCTGATGTGTGGGACTGACCCTCTAAATCCAAGAATCCATCTTGGTTTTGTTTGGAAGCACAGTTTGGGAACTGGAGTATTTTCCCCTTCTGTCTGTCCCAGGGAAAAAAGGGAAGCTCCAGCTCTGCTTTGATGCAGTACAGGGGTGCTCAGGGGAAGTGCAATGTAAGCAGCGGGTCAGCCATTGGAAGAGCAGAGTGCTGTCAGGCGTGTGTGGTAAAATAGATCTGCATCCTTCCTCTCCTTCATACCTCTTTGGGACCTAGAAGCAGCTGAAGCTGACCTGGACATATATCTGCACGGGGCATCCTGAACAGGATGGGGAGAACCGTTTGCCAAGGGCCAGTGCCAGATTCTCTATTTGGTTACCTAGCGCAGGGTTTGGTGTTGAGAGCAGTGATGTGCTCTCAGATACAGAGATGCCTATGCTGCCATGTTGCAGTGATGGCAGAGAAGATGACCCAAATTTGTGGTTACAAAAAGAGATGTTAGCACAAGTCTGACTTTAACTGCAGTAGTGTATTCTGGGGGGGGGGTTAGGATAGGCCCTCGATGAGTAATTTTGGACTTGCTATAGAGAGCAGTGAATGATTCTGTATAATGTAATCCATTGCTGCTTTCGCAGGACATTGCCAGCAGTCCTGAGCCAAGGGGAAGTGGAGGGTTGAGGAAGCTGGAAAAGCTGAAAATGTGACTATTTGTTCTCCCTCTTAAATCCTCCTCCTCGCGTGTGTGGCTGCTGTCTTCACCTTCTTCTTTTACCTGCCTCCCTCCCCTCGCACTCCCACCTCCAGGGTAGTGTTGGAGGGGAAGCAGCAGCAGCATAGCAGCAGAGGGCTCGTCTGCCTGGTGACAGATGGGAGATGCTGTCAGCAAGCTGGGCTGGGATAAAAGGGTTTGAGGCACCTTTCAGGCTCTCCAGCCCTTGTCCCTTCTCATCACTGAGCCAATGCTGTTCTTGGGAGAACACACCTGCCAGGAGCAGCCTTGTGCAGCCCCTTCCCTACCACATCTGGCAGCACTTAAAAGCATAAACCTCCTGGGGTTGAGTGTTCCTCTCATCTGTGGGGGGAAGGACAGGGCTGATGCTGCCCTGTGAATTCCAGCTTTGTGGCTCTGGGCCTCTTCAAACACTGTGGATTTGCGGTTCTGCCTCATTGCCAGCAGGTTCCTGTGTAGGCAAGCACCATCCCACATCTGCCCACTTCCTCTGTGCCTTCTGGAGACCAGGTTTGGACTCTGTTGTCCACACCTGAGGTACAGCAAATTATCCCCAGCGGTGGATTCCTGCCTCTAAGGCTCTCCTTGCTGGTCTGTTGGATAAAAATGATGAGGAGTGTCTGTGCTGGAACACGCTCTGTAGCGTGTACCTTGCAAAATCCTGCTCCCAAAAACATTGCTTCTGATAGTACTTGCTCTAAAGATCCCACTGTGTAGTAGAAACAGGATGGACTTCACTGGGAAGCATGCAGGAAAGATGTTGATAGTGTCATTTGGCTTGTTCTAAAGTAAGTGCAGTTATGGGAGGATAGCCGGCTCAGGGATGAAAGAGATGAAAGGAACTCAGTGGGGGAATTGTGGCGGCTACTTTATTGTGGGAAGGTCAGTGCTTCTCTGGGGAGGAGAGACTGCCAAGCTGCAGCCCTGCCCTGGCCCCATCTGAGGAACAGCTCGTCCTCATGGCTTTAGGTCTTCCGCTCCTAAGAGGTGCATTCTCCTCGCTCAGGAGGGAAGGAGTTTTGCTGTCCGGAAGGAAGCTGGCTGCCGCTCCATGAGGTGTTTCTTTGCTGTTGCAGTGCTGCCCACTTGCTCCCCCTTGGACTTCCACTGTGACAACGGGAAGTGCATCCGCCGGTCGTGGGTCTGCGATGGAGACAATGACTGTGAGGATGATTCCGATGAACAGGACTGCCGTAAGTCACCTCTGTGAGGGGAGAGGGTGGGTGCAGTGCCTGCCTGCCATGGCTGGGCAGAGTTGACCCTTTCTAACACAGGAATGTCAGAGTTTATCCACTGAATCAGACCTTTGGCTTGTTTTATATATCCTGTAACAGAGGTGCGTGTACCTGATGTCCCTAGGCTCTGCCGCCTTGGCACCTGGTTTACTGTTCAGCTATGTGTCCTGGAGGAGGGGATGCTTCTCCATCCGGCTGGAGAGCAGTTTATGCCCTCCAGCCCTGCTAGTTAATGTCCCATGCAGCACTTTCCTGAGCTCTTCATGTCCTCCCCTGTTCATGGAAACACCTAACCCCTGCCAAATCCTCCTGAACCGCCTGTCTGGCTGACTTCCTGCGGCCCCAGGTTCCACTGACTGCTCTGCTGTGCTGGGCTGTCCCCAGCATCCTCTCCCTTCAAACAGAGCTCCCTGAGGAGAGGGAGGTGCTGTAGGGGTGCTCCCCAAGTGCGTCTAGCTATCCTGAAAGCTGACTGTGTGCTGCCATGCAAGGCATCATCGTCACAAGAGCTGCCATGGCAGGCTGCTGGCTGCGAACACTGCCATTGTGCCATTAAAATGGAGGGAATTTTGCATGAGGCTTCAGAGTTCAGTCTCTTGTTTCCCCTTTGTGTTGAGGCCAGGGGTTACTTGTGGTTGATTTCCATTATTAAAAGGTGTTCGGGGATACAGCTTTCCTCCACAACAAATCAGGTCCATACTTGGCAGGTCACACCAGAGAACCAGTGTGTTATATAGCACTGGAGTTCAGCTGTGCTGAGACTTCAGTGATTACCAGGGCTGGCACCAGGCTGCAGTTAGAAGCAGACCTGTTTTGCTGTCTGGTAGAGATGGTTGCAGCTGCTTAATAATCATCACTCTGCAGCCCTTGGATTCTACAAAAGTTGTGTGCATGCTGCTCTAGGGGCTCTGATGGAGGAACCTCACCTCAAGAAATGCAGAAATTCAAGCTCTTGGCTGTCAAGTATTCCATGTCCAACACTTGTGTGGAAATGAAGTCACTTTTTGGTCACTATGCTCCTGATCTTTGCCTGCCCTTTTGGGCAGTGGCCTGGGAAGCAAAGGTCAGGAGTTTAATACCCATCCTGAGCATTGTTCAGTTGGCTTTGGTTGAACAGGGCTTGGAGCAACCTGGTCTAGTGGAAGGTGTCCCTGCCCATGACAGGGGGTTGGGACTGAATGAGCTTTGAGGTCCCTTTCTATGGCTCTATGATCCAATGTGATGCTCTGGATCACAGGTCTAAGCTCAGTTTTCTAGTCTGTTCAATGATTTTTGTGAAAGGAAAGGTCTGTAGTCTGGGTCTGTTTTGTCCTGTGTTTCTCAGAAGAAGTTGGGGTGCCCTCATATTTGAGACAGCAGTGTGATCATAAGATTTGGAAACCAATGAAAGGAGAAAGGTAAGGTTCTGTGCTTAAGAGACTCTCAGGGCTAGCACTTCACCACAGGAGAGCTTCTGTTGGACTGAGATGCTCAGGTGCTAATTTTGCAGTCCCTTTCCTCACTGGCCTGCAGACACGTTTCCTTAGAAGACTGGTAAAGAAGGTAGAACAAGGCTGCAAATACTGAGGTGTTCAGAAGAGGACGTGTAAATTTTCTCTCTTCCTTTCCAATGAACATTTCCCTTCCTTTGAAGATAGCTTTGGCATCACTGGGAAAAGGTGGAGATATAATCCTACCAGCAATTATTTGTTAGGTAATGGTAGAGCCTATTAATTCCTTTAAAAAGAGGGCTGATTGCCTTTTTTCTGTGCAGGGATCTCTTGAGCCTGGCTTGGGGCTATGCTAGAATCCCATGGGTGGCTCCATTGTTCTGTGCCAGGTACTTTCTCCAACCCACGTTCTCTGGGTTTAGAATCTGCTCTGCTATTGACTTATAGATGGAGTGGAAGAAAGACACTCAAGAAACGTCTCAGTGGCTTTGCTGGTATTGTTAGGGAAGGGAAATCAGCTCTCCAGCATGGTGGTGTCCTTGGAGAGTGATGTTGCTGGATTTGTAATGTCATGGATTTGGTGTTCTGAAAGGTAAATCTTCTTGCCTTGTCTTCACCTTATCTCCATTGTGTCTCTGCAGCTCCGCGGGAGTGTGAGGAAGATGAGTTCTCATGTCAGAATGGATACTGCATCCGCAGCCTGTGGCACTGTGATGGTGACAATGACTGTGGTGACAACAGCGATGAGCAGTGTGGTGAGTAATGAGGTCCTACAAATACTGCCCTGCCAGTGCTTTAAAGGGGGTAATGCAGATTCCAACCTGTGCAGTTCTCGGATCCCCTGAGCATAGTGAGGGCTTGCAGCTGGCTTGGCTGGGCTGGGCTTGTGGGATAATCCATGGGCTGGCTGCTTGGGATCTCCGGCTGTGTGGCTTACCTGCCAGGCAGAAATCACTTGGGATCGGCTGCTCCTTGACATATCATTATGAAGCCCCATGGATTCCTTTTGAATCCAGCACTCCGTGTCAGTTAAATGGGCAATGATGGTTTTGCTCAGGCACCGCATGACATGGGTGTGTTGGTTTCACAAACAGTCTTGTTTGTGGGTGCCCTGGGAGTTTCAGGAGCATGGGGTGGTTGTGTCTTGGCTACTCTGAGAAAACACAAGGCTTCGTTTGCATTGTTGTCTCTGCAGATATGAGAAAGTGCTCGGAGAAGGAGTTCCGTTGCAGTGACGGGAGCTGCATAGCTGAGCACTGGTTCTGTGATGGTGACACAGACTGCAAGGATGGGTCGGATGAAGAGAATTGCTGTACGTGCTCTCCTTGCTTTGTAACCACAGGAAATAGCCTTTGGACCTGCTCCTGTCTTTGGGGTTTGGCATGTTTTCTGCAGCAGAGATCAAAAACAAGTTAGTCCTGCCTGTACTGGCAGCTACTCTGCCTTCTGTTGCTTACCCCAGAGGGCACAAGAGCATGGTGTATCTCTCGTGTTACCTCACAGGCATACTTCATCTGTGCCTGGCTGCTTTTCTGTTCCTTGCCATGCCTGTGTGACCTTGAGTCAGAGCAGGAGGCTTATGCTTTACTGAACACACCTCTGTATAAAACTGTAGGAGTTGGAGGGCAGGGGGAAAGGGGAGAAAACTATTTCCTTCTATTCCTCTTGCCTGATTCCTGCCTGAAATTGGAGGGGAACACACACAGCATCCTCAGGGACTGCACATCCTCAGCTGCAGGGGCTGTCTGCCTGACCAACCTCTCCTCACCGGGGTGCTTTATGCACCTGAAAAGTAACTGATAGGGTATGAGGGACCCTGAGAGCCCGCAACAGTTGTTTTCTCCTCTGCCTTCACCAGCTTGCAGCAAATGGGACAGGGGAGTCTATTATGTCCCTTCCTCACCCCTACTGCCCGTGTGCTGCATCTGTGGAAGTCACAGTGGTCCCTTCCCCCACGCTGCTCTCTCAGGCATTGTGCAGAATTTGTTCTAGATAGCAGGAAACTTCAAAAGGCTCTGGAAGGGGGCTCAGGGCTGCCCGCTCCTCAAGGGCAGGGGAGTGGATGCATGGGGGACTTGTCTTTTATCTCTCCAGATAATGAGAGCTGGCAGGGAGCCAGGGGCTGCAAACCTTTCTAAGCCTGGAAAGGGCTCCAAGAGGAAGCCAACCTCCCTCTCTCTCTTTTCCTTCCTCTCCCTTGCCTGTCACTTCCCTGCAGGCCAAGAATAGGCCCTTGGAAAGGGAAGGGAGATGGTTCAACCTTGCCTGCTATGGGAGTGGGGGGGCACACAGAATTGGTGCCTCTGCTTCTCTAATCTGGGATGCTTCTCCAGTCCTGGTTGGCAGTTGTCTCTATAAGGCATTTTACAGCTCTTGAAGCTAAGAAGCTCAATTTGGCTACCACCCTTTTTCTTATCTTCCTGCATGTGGCTGTCATCTTTTCTGTATCTCCAATCTTGCTGTCATTCATCTAGGGCAAGATGGGACTACACTGTTCTTTTTTGTGCATTTTATGGGTTTTGTGTTTTGTTTGGCTGTTTCAGCATGCGTGCGTTTCTTTTGGAAGGGGTGTGTGCTATAATTGAATCACACTACAAGAAAATTTAAGTCACTGACTGAATTTTCTCCTCAAGGAGATCCAAGTGCTCCTTTCGGGCTTCTTTGGTGAGGTACACATTGACACACAATGTAGCATCCAGCTACTCCATACTCACTGAAGTCCTTACTGCATGCCTGCAGGCTGTGCCAGCTACCTCATGTGCAGCTCATGTCAGTCTTTCTTTTCCCTTTTGCTTAATGGATTCGTTTTGAGAGCTCCTCAGTTGGAAGACCTGTATGTCCAAACCATGCAGTCCGTTCTTTGGAGTGTATGAGAAAAGGTGTCAGATTCTGCTGTGTGGGACTCAGGATATCTTTCATCCCTTCCCTCACTGTTGAACAGAGAACAGCAGGCAAATCCTTGACTCTGAGTTTGTTGGGCTTTGCCCAGGGTCATCTGTCTGGCTTTGCTCCTTGCTGATACAGCATGGTTTGATTTGGTGACAGCTTGAGAGGAAAAGGAGGGGGGAAATCCTCAAAGGTCAGGTGCAGACCTTGGGCTTTTTGCTCCTCACCTCCTTATTTTGGTTCAAATTTTAAAGGATTTGTTCCATACCTTGCACTCTGTGCCTCAATCCTTAATATTAAGATACCCAAAGGGTATCTTTATTTTTCCATCTGGCTTTGTATCTATTTTGTCCAGGTTTAATAAACAATTTAAACACTGTTAATCACTAAGACTTAGTGTCTCAAGCATAAGGTGGTATTGGGCCCTTTTGTATCCTTTTTGTTGCTTTCTCAGCAAATCTTCCTTCTTCATAGCTGTTCCTTCTTTAGAATATAATGGATTTTGAAAAGTTAGTGTTTATAGGCTAACATCCTTTTTATTTATTATTATTTTTAGTTGATAGTTCGTATAAGTGTCCTTCTATATAGGCTTCACCTGCCCCTCAGTGGAGCACAAAGAGCATTCAAGTTCCTCTCAGTAACGTAAGTCATGAAGAGCTCTGCAGCAATGGCTAGTAATCACTGAATCCTTGCTACTCTGTTACTAGACTGTGAGATGCTTGCATCTAAACTGCATTGTGCCCGGTCACCTCAGGCATTTTTTCTTTTATTCCATTCTTAGCATCAGACGTTCCAGCTGCCACCTGCAGCTTGGAGGAATTCCAGTGTGCATATGGGCGCTGCATCTTGGACATCTACCACTGTGATGGCGATGATGACTGTGGGGACTGGTCTGATGAATCTGACTGCTGTAAGTTAGTGCAGGATGATGTACTGCTCCAAGCACTTACATAAGTACATACCTAACCGGGTTTTACATTGGTTGGAGGAGGGCTGCAGTGTAGACAGCAGTCTACTTGTATAAGCTGGCTCTTTCATTATTTAACTTTAATCTAACTCTGGAAAGTGAGAATACTGATGGGAACTGTGTAATCAGCACAGGTCTGTGTACAGATACTGTAGCAGAATCCAGGAGGAGTCCATTCAGGACCAAGTTCCACGATAGTGGAATGTAAGGGTAGTGCTGTGGGGGTGTAGGGATGTTACAGTGATGTGAGTTTGCTCTATACATTCTTTCCCATCTCTGCAGCGTCTCATCAGCCTTGTCGCTCTGGAGAGTTCATGTGCAACAGTGGCTTGTGCATTAATGCTGGCTGGAGGTGTGATGGAGACTTCGACTGTGATGACCAGTCAGACGAGAGGAACTGCAGTGAGTGCTGGGAGCTGGTGGGAGCGTGCAGGTTTTCTGCAGATGCAGTATTTGGCACTGTTAGCTTTGGAACTGGGTCTCTTCTGATCCTTCTTGGTCATCTAATGTTCTTTTGGTCCCCCAGCCACATCTATGTGCACAGCAGACCAGTTCCGCTGTAAATCAGGGCGCTGTGTCCGTCTGTCCTGGCGTTGTGATGGTGAAGATGACTGCTCTGACAACAGTGATGAGGAGAACTGTGAGAACACAGGTTTGGCTTGCTGCTTTGCTTCTTATAGCCAAAGTTTCCATTGTGGAGTTAATAGGTAGTGAAGTCTATTTTTGATTGCTTCACTGAGTTCAGCCTAGAGTTTCCACGCTTCCCAAAGAATGGGAGCTATAGTTTGTCTTATATGCTTGCAAACAGGTTCAGGTCTGTGTGCTTAAACTAAAGTGATGGTGTTTTCTGTCAAATGTCAGGTCCCTGTACCTTCCTGTCCTGTCCTACACTGTGAATTACTACAGAGATGATTCCATTCTGACTTGGAAACAATAATAGTGTGCAAAGCTGCTACCTTTGTCAAATGGACTGTGTGTAACTCATGCCTTGTACATAGTTCTGGGTAGCTTTCATGTTGCCTTGTGAAGTTGCAAAGCAATTCTAGCAGGCAGTGGAATCAAAAAGTACATTTTGTGGAAGTGAAGGATAAAACCTCTGGTTTAGAAGTTAAGGGCGGTCAGCTTCCCCCTTAATATTTGCTCAGAAGGTGCCCTTTTCTAGTCCTCCTTTTCACATACAGCCATTGCTTTATATAATAAAAGGTTTATAGAACAAAAGGCCAGGTTGGACAGGGCTTGGAGCAACCTGGCCTAGTGGGAAGGGTCCCTGCCTGTGACAAGAGGGGTTGGAACTGGATGAGCTTTAACATCCATTCTAACCCTAACTATTTAGTGATTCAATCTATGATAATAGCGGCAATGGAGAAGAAGAGGGTTTCAGCAGACCCCAGTGTTCTGCTAGGATTCAAAGAATGTCTAGAACCTTCTGGTCCTCAAATCCTTCAAGATGTCTGTAGGCCTTGTTGAGGAATAGTATGTACCAGTCCATGAATTCAGCCCAGTGGGTGAAGCCCAGTTGTGCATACTGACCCTTCTGGATCAGTGTATTTTAAACAGTGAGTTTAAGGGTGACAAAAGAGATTTGTACCCCTTGTTTGGGCCTGTTGAGGAGGGGAGAGTGGGTGTTCTACAAGGAAAACTATGCTCAGAGGACCTGGAGAGACACACTTTACAGGCATTTGAGAGCAGCTGCTCTAGACTGGTCAGCTGTCATGAGAATCAGTGTGCAGGAGATGGTGGTGATCCTGGAAAAAGCGATTGTACTTAAAGACAAGTTTATAACCCTGTTTCTTCATCCTGATAGTAAAGGTATTTAGAGGGATTAAGAGAACAGTTGCCACCCAAAAGCCAAGTCAGACTTCCAGAGGCACTGAAACTCAACCTCTCTACCCCAAACCAAACCCAAGGTGGTTGATAACAGCTATTGTTGCCATGAAGTCAGTAGTGTGCTGTCTGCATGTCTGTAGGAAGAGTTAAAATCTTGTGTCATCTCTTGGATTTAGAGAAGAATTGTGTTTTTACTGGCATAGAAGATGGATACAAAGAAATCAGCTGGTGTAAGGTTCATTATGTTTGATATGACAAATGTGGTCCAAGTTTCAGAATCCTTTGCATAAAGCATTCCTATGCTCTGGTCAGTGAATCTGCATATGATTTGATTTTATGTTCTCATTTGGTGTGTCTGTTAGTTCTCAGTTGTTGTTGTTAATCTCACAACTGCCCTTTTCCATGCTGCTTACAGGCAGTTCACCAATCTCATTGTTTCTTTGCTGACAACTGTGTTGTCCTGTTGCCTTCCTGGGATTATCAAATGGTGATGATTTCGAAACCACAAACTGAGTCATCTTAAGAGGTACAAGAAGAGGCAACAGGACAGTGCAGTTACTGCTGAAAAAGCAGTCGAGTGGGCAAAGTCCCTCCATACAGTGTTACTTTACTTAAGAGAATTCTGTAGAGTCTCCCTGCCAGTAGCAAAAGAGTGTAGCTTATGTGTGAAATCCTGTTGCCTGAGGTCAGGTTTCAAGGATGTGTGTAAATCCCAAGTCCATCACAGTGCAGTTAGGGTTGGACAGGACACTCATTCCTAGGCAGATTTAAGATCCATAGCCATGCTGGGTGACATATCAGATGATTAAAGAGAGGAACTGACTCCTCTCTTGCACATGCTAAGATGGGTCATGGAATCTGGAAGCAAAGGGAGCTCAGCCAGAACCTTTCAGTCATTCTGAGAGAAACTAAATAGCTAAGCTTCCCAGTAAAGCAACATTGGGATCAGTCTGGAGGAGAGTTTGCAGGCTTTCGAATCAACATAAAGGAGTGGTAAGGAGTGCGAGAAGAGCTGAATTCAGGGAAAGAGAAAGCCATGGATTTGTGCTCATATACAGAGATTTTAATAAGTCTTAGAGCATATTCTATATTCTTTTCTTCATCATGACTGTTATTATATGGGTAAACTGTGGCGTGCTTATTTTTCTCTTCTTCTACTGCAGGGACGCCCCAGTGTGCCCCAGACCAGTTCCTGTGTGGGAACGGGCGTTGCATTGGCCAGAGGAAGCTGTGCAATGGAGCAAATGACTGTGGAGATGGCAGTGATGAGAGCCCACATCAGAACTGCCGTAAGTCTCCTGACTGCAGCCTTAAATGTAAATGGAGGCAGTGTGATGTATGGGAGTCTATCTGGTGCTGCTGAAGGATGTGTAAGGAAGAAAGCCTAGCCTGTAGTAATGGGAGAGAGATGAAGACTGGGAAAAAGGCCTTGGTGGTTTTGCCAATTACATACTGCAGGCAAGGAATAATGGGAAAAAGATCTTGGGTGTCAAAGTTTGTCTTTGTTGTCTGCCCTCTTTAATTGTGGGATGCAGGGGAGAGCTCTGACTGCAAAGAGGCAGCTTCCAGCACAGCCTGTGTCCTCCCACTCTTGTTCAGCCTGTTCTGAAGGGCGACTGCTGCCTAGCAGTCGAGGACACAAGCAGCTGCCTTGTGGTTTCAGCTCAGTTATCTTCACCTGTTCCGTTCACAGGTCCACGAACAGGGGAGGAGAACTGCAACGTCAACAACGGTGGCTGTGCTCAGAAGTGCCAGATGGTGCGAGGGATGGTGCAGTGCACCTGCCACACAGGTTACAGGCTCCTGGAAGATGGCCGATCGTGCCAAGGTGGGGTTTTGGAGCAGCAGCTTCCTCCCTGATGCTTTGATGTGCTTGGAGTTGATGGTTATGATAGGGTGCGAATCAGAGCATGAAAACAGAAGCAAACCGTCGTTGACATTGTCTGGTTGTTGATGATCCAGGGGTAACCTTCTCCCTTTGTCTGTAACATGCAGATGTGAATGAATGTGCTGAGGAAGGTTACTGCAGCCAAGGCTGTACCAACAGTGAAGGAGGCTTCCAGTGCTGGTGTGAGCAAGGCTACGAGCTGAGGCCTGACAAGCGTAGCTGCAAAGCGCTAGGTAAAGAGGAGTTCAATCTTTTTCTGATGTGTGTGTTGGTCCAGCTCTTATTATTTTGTCTCTAATGTTTCACTGCCAGCATTGTGCTGTTCACCAAGCCAACATGTGGGGATAAGGAAGTACCTGGATTTGTATTTAGATATGGCCAAGTTGTTGGTGAATCCCCCTGAAAGCTGTGTGATTCCAAGCAAGGAAAGATTCTTCTTTCCCTGCCAGCAGGACAGCTCTTGCTGCCTTTTCCTACTCTCTTGTCATTCTTGGTGACCCAGATCCTGGGACAAAACCAGCCTGCTGCCTCTGCCTCTATTCAAGAAGTGTCTTAACCTTTCCAGTCAATGAGGTTGTATCACACCTCCTTGTGGTCTGACCCTTGATCCTGGTCACCAGTCCTGTATGCTGTGAGTGGCTGCTCAATAGACATCTGATGATTTTAAGGGCTTTTATACACTTGTTTAACTTTATTCCTCAGCTCCTCTAAATGTAGGAGCTGAGAAATTAGAAATTACATTTAAAAAAATAAAGATTTCATTATGAATTCCCCTAATTAAATCCATTAAAAAAATCACAAAAATGGTTTGGATTGGAAGGGACCTCAAGTCTCATTCAGTTCCAACCCCCTGCCACGGGCAGGGACACCTTCCCCTAAAGCAGGTTGCTCCAAACCCAGTCCACTTGAACACTGCCAGGGATGGGGCAACCACAGCTTCTCTGGGTGACCTGTGATAGTGACTCAGCACCCTCACAGGGGAGAACTTCTTCCATGTATCTAATCTAAATCTCCCCTCTTTCAGTTTAAAGCCTTTCTGCCTTGTCCTGTCACTACACGCCCTTGTAAAAATCCACTCTCCAGACTTCTTGTAGGCCTCTTTAGGCACTGGAAATGTCCCTAAGGTCTCCCCAGATCCTTCTCTTTTCCAGGCTGAACAAGCCCACTTCTCTCAGCCTGTCTGTATATGAGAGGTGCTCCAACCCTCTGACCATTTTTGTGGCTAGCAGGTCCATGTCCTCCTTGGGTGGTGCTGACGCTGGGTTTTTCTGGTTGTGTGGTTGTTCTGGGTTTTTTCTCTCTGCAGTGGAATTACCTGCTGAGTTTATGTCTGTCTGAGGTGGATTTTAACTGTGTCTGTGGTGGAAGATGAGGTAAAGCTTGTGTGTTTCTGTGGCTAAGTGATAGATACAGGAAAAGGAAGCTGTAAACCAGCTGCCAAGGGGCTGCCTAGTGGTATGGTTTCAGAGGCTGAGGTGAGGTGGGAATGATTGCTTCTTGCTGAGTGAATGTTTGCCAAAAGGTTTAGAACTGCTGCTCATCTTTGAGTTAGGAATGTGTGTCGAGGGTGGGAAAACAGCTCTCTGAAGTGTTTTAGACTTGAGAGCTTATTTCTTGCTGCCAGTACCACATAACTATGTTCTGGGACTTGGTGCAGAAGGAGTGCTGGGCAGAACCCTGTACAAGTACTCTAATGATGTCTTCCTGTGTATTCTCAGGGCCAGAGCCAGTGCTGCTCTTTGCCAATCGAATCGATATCCGACAAGTGCTGCCTCATCGCTCAGAGTACACGCTGCTCCTGAACAACCTGGAAAATGCCATTGCCCTTGACTTCCACCACAGCAAGGAGCTGGTCTTCTGGTCTGATGTCACTCTGGATCGCATCATGAGGGCCAATCTGAATGGGAGCAATGTGGAGGAGGTGGTTTCCACAGGGCTGGAGAGCCCAGGTGCGTCACCATAAAAAAAGGCAAAAGCCTGAGGGCTGAGCATGATGTGAGAACATGGGTGGGTGAGTGAAGAAAAGTGGATACCCAGCTTTCAAAGTGGGGTGCATCTCCCTAAGCAAGAGGAGAGGCTGGATTAAATGGGGACTAGTTCATTGTCCCCCTGCAGTTAATCTTGTCTGATGGGAGAAAAGACAGGAGGATTGAACTGAGCCTCTTATGAGGCTAAAAGGGAATAGGAACTATTCTTCTGAGCAAATCCTGCTCCTTGTTTCATTCTGTTCTTAATTCTCCCCTGGAGATAGGTGGACTTGCTATTGACTGGATCCATGACAAATTATACTGGACAGACTCTGGGACGTCTCGAATTGAAGTAGCAAACTTGGACGGGACTCACAGGAAAGTGCTGTTATGGCAGAACCTGGAGAAGCCACGAGCAATTGCTCTACATCCTATGGAGGGGTGAGTAAAAGCATAGGATCCCAGTGAGCACTCAGTGTAGGTGCTTCCAGGTGAACACCGAAAACCCCATCTCCAGTCACAGAGGCTCTGGGCTCAATCCTTCATTTGATACTGTCAGTTTGGGGAACTTGGCAATGCTGAGGCTGTTGGAGCCTTAATCCTATTCTGAGCCCTTCAGGTTTCACCAGCATGAAAGCATTGGGTGTTACCACGTTGGCTGACACTTCTCCCATGGCTATGACCCAGTCTCATGCTTGAGGTTGCAGGACTGATAACTGGTTTGCCCTGATAGGGGGTGATGGTGGTTGCAGTATGTGGGACATGAGTTTTAATGCCTGTCTCTCCCTGCCTCCTCCAGCACTATCTACTGGACTGACTGGGGCAACACTCCCCGCATTGAGTATTCCAACATGGATGGCTCTAATCGGCGCATCATTGCGGATACACACCTCTTCTGGCCCAATGGGCTGACCATCGACTATGCAGGACATCGAATGTACTGGGTGGATGCCAAGCATCATGTCATTGAGAGGGCTGACCTCGATGGGCGGAATAGGAAGGCTGTTATTAGCCAGGGTAAGTAACAGCTTTGTACGTGGAGTGCTCTCTGTAGTAAAAGAAGACAGAGTAGCACAATGCTACTCTGAGTTTGAGCCGCTGGCTTTTGCTTCCTTACTTGTCTCCTTTCACTGTGGGATGAATTCTGTTACCACTAGGGAATGGGTTTTGCTACGTAGTGTTTAGTGGATAAGAGAGATAAGTTGTCTGTTACATTAGTGTACTGTGGGTTGTGCAGGTTGACTGTGGCAGGGCCCAAGGAGCAGAGGAAAGAACTTTCCCTCATCTTCCTGCTAGCCTGAGTCCTGTTGGACCTGATTATATCTCTGTACTGGATGTCTGTTACAGGCCTCCCGCACCCATTTGCCATCACTGTGTTTGAGGACAGTTTGTACTGGACAGACTGGCACACCAAGAGCATCAACAGTGCCAACAAATTCACAGGCAAGAACCAGGAGATCATCCGCAACAAACTGCACTTCCCTATGGACATCCACACACTGCATCCTCAGCGCCAGCCAGCAGGTAACTGCAGAGAAGGTAGAGACCCATTTTAGCTGCTAGAAGGCCTGCTGTCACTCACCACCCTGTAAAACAGGGAGATGGTGTCATGGGTTCAGATGGCAAGCCTGAACCCAGCTTATGGACACAGGCACCACTCTGTCCAGAGCTGGTGCAGAACTTGCTCCATCTGGCAGTTCAGCCCTGGTAACCTGGTGTTAGGTGTTACCACAGCTCCCTCTGCTGCCACATGGGAGGGAGACTTTTCGGTAACAAACACTTGTGGCCTCTTTATCTAATAACTGTTTTGGGAGGGGGAATAAATGGCAAATGGGCACTAGTAATGACTGATGCCTCCCTTATTCCTCTTCAGTTGCCATAATCTGGAATTGAGTTGAGTTTTATTTTAAAGTTGAGCCCTACAAATTGGAGTTTATGCTTTAGTTTATATATCCTTAATCTCAGTTAACTTCTGGTTAGAGAAATTACAGGGTCTTGCCACTTTATTTAGTGTTTATACTCTTTACTCTTTGCTTTATGCGTGGTTGTTTTTTGTCTTTGGCTACTTGAGCAGGGAGAAACCGCTGTGGGGCCAACAACGGAGGCTGTACTCACCTCTGCCTGCCCAGCAGCAAGGGTTACACCTGTGCCTGCCCCACGGGCTTCCGCAAGACCAGCAGCCATGCCTGCGCCCAGAGTAAGTGAGGTGGGACTGCAGCCTGCATGCACGGATGTTCAGAGGGTGGCAGAGGGTTGGCAAGGGTGAAAGCAGCATCAAGTTGTTTCCAAGGAGATGCAGCTGGATAGACTGAGTTAGTAGTATTAAGGCCCCACCAGAAGATGCTTCACCTTCTTCCCCTGTTCTACAAGCCCTCAGGAAGCTTAATGGGTGGGGATATAGAGAGGCTCCATATTTCATCAGTCACAGCTGATTGTTTCCCTAAAATGCCCATAGGAGCAGCTGTGTCAGTGATGAACAAAAAGTGCTCTTAATTGCCACAGTTTCTCTCAGTTTGCAACCATGTGGAAGAATTAGGCCAACTGTCTCCTACATTCTCATGAGCTATTCTCAAATGGCTGTTTGATTTGAGGGAGGTCTGAGCCATTCTTTGTTTGACTTTGTTTCCCCACCATAGGCTACCCCCAGGAAACAGCTCCCTACTATTCTGTCCCCAGCTGTGCCCACCTATCCCACCCAGTGATGTTTTCGTACCAGTTAAATCCTGAGCTGTGACCTGCCAGTGTGGGATGATCAAAGTGGTTAAGGCTATAGCAGGGAATTGTCTGTGTCTATCACTGTGTTGTTGAACTTAGAGAAATTAAAAGAAGACCTTTCGACCTTTGATCAGGTCTTGACAAGTTCCTGCTTTTTGCCCGAAGGATGGACATCCGTCGGATCAGCTTTGACACAGATGACCTGTCAGATGATGTCATTCCCCTTGCTGATGTTCGCAGCGCTGTGGCTCTAGACTGGGACTCAAAGGATGACTATGTCTACTGGACAGATGTTAGCACCGACTCAATCAGCAGAGCAAAATGGGATGGATCAAGCCAGGAGGTACAGTGTTAACTACATATGGAGGTCATCTAGTGAGGAAACTCAGAGTCAGATTTGAGGGCACTGCGATAGACTGTTCTTCTAAGAAGCTTCATTAGTTTGCCTAGTTCTGGCTCAGAAGAGCCCTGAGGTCACTGACTTCATAAACCAAGTTCGGTGCCTGTCCCTGGTATGGCAAACCTTGAATTAGGACACAAAGCATGTTTCAATTGTGAACTGTTCTCAGTTCCTTTGTTGTAGCCCTAAAATCTGAAAGGAAGTATGAAATCCTCTGTTATGTACTACATTTGGAACAAAAGCCGTGCTCCTTGGGAATGCTTCTTGCACATGTCCTTAGGCTAATGTGCCACAGGGGAAAAAGAGTTGAAAGTCTGGAGTTGCAGTTTGAACAGACTTGAAAAAAAGATGTTTTTCCAAACACAAGACGGATTTGAATTTCTGAGTCTTTAATACTATTGTATGGCATTGCTTTGCTTGGGCTTTTGCCTTTTGAAAGTTAGCATTGTTAGTGAATGGGTAACACATTGGCCAAGTGCTAACTCCCTAAGGTCTAATCTCACTAAGCACTTTATCCTTCTTGTTTTTATTTAGGTTGTAGTGGACACCAGCCTGGAAAGTCCAGCTGGACTGGCAATAGACTGGGTCACCAACAAGCTGTACTGGACTGATGCAGGTACTGGGATCCTCTGCTTTACCTAGGCTCCTGTCTTACTTATTAGTGATGAAAACTGGAAATCAGTTGGGTAATCCTGTCTCATATGAAGTTTGTCTGTTTCTGTCTAGCAAAAAATGGAGGTTTTTGTGTGCTTCTAACAAAGTGGGAGTTGAGATGAATCCTTAGTTTAATTCTCTTTGCAGTATCTGCAGTACTATTTCTGTAGAAGGGCTTCTAGTAGAAGTCAAGCACAACTGTTGTCTTGCATTTGTGTTTCTGTGCATTTACCTGTCTTCCAACAGTGTATCTTGGGGTGCAGCAGGTAGTATTTGGAGGATGTTCCTGCTGGAAAGTCATAGTTCAGATAGACCTAAGGGGGCTGATTCGTTTTCAGCTGTTCTCCCATGCCCATGTAGATACCTTCAGGCTTAGGAAAGAGCTGGTTTATATTCATACAGGGCTCTGCATCAGTGACAGCCACAGAGGTGCCTTGAGAGATCTAATGGCAGGTGACTCTTTCAGCCGCATTTCTTACCTATCTTCCACCAATGAACAGATGGATGGAGAAAACAAATATATTATTATATGGATGGTTTTTGCTTTAGACCTCTGGAATCACAAGAACTTTGTTTTCTTACTCTCTCTCTGGACTTTTGTAGGAACAGATCGGATAGAAGTCTCCAACACAGATGGGACCATGAGAACTGTTCTGATATGGGAAAATCTAGACAGACCAAGAGATATCGTCGTGGATCCTGTTGGAGGGTGAGAGATTCTTTCTTCTGGAATGACATGGCAATTCTTGCATGTCTAAACAAGTTCAGGCTCTTTGGTTTTGTGCAGTTGTCTTTCTGTGGTGTCATTGTTCTCCATCCTTCCAAAGACTGAAATTAGAGACCTCATTTTGGATGCTAGTGGAACAAGATAAGCAGGGGTAATTGCTTGTTATGCTGTAGAGCTTGCAGGAGCTGGCTGGAGTTTTCATTTCTTTATTCTGGGGGCATAATAGGATCATAGAATTGTTAGGGTTGGAAAGGACCTTAAGATCATCTGGTTCAAACCTCCCTGCCATGGGCAGGGACACTTCCCAGTAAACCGTGCCACCCAAGGCTATGTCCAACCTGGCCTTGAACACCACCAGCAATAGAGCATTCACAGCTTCCCTGGGCAGCCCATTCCAGTGCGTCACCACCTGCGCAGTAAAGAATTTCTTCCTCAGATCCAATCTGAACTTCCCCTGTTTAAGTTTGAACCCATTACCCCTTGTCCTATCACTACAGTCCCTAATCAAGAGTCCCTCCCCAGCATCCCTATAGTCCCCTTTCAGATACTGGAAGGCTGTTATGAGGTCTCCACACAGCCTTCTCTTCTCCAGGCTGAACAGCCCCAACTCTCTCAT